>CM074455.1:2195000-2210000 GCA_037101425.1 Elopichthys bambusa
CACACACTTATAACTTAATAAATTAAATATTATTTAATAAAGTATATATACATTTACTGCTCCAGAAATCAATAGATTCATCAAACCAGCTACTATATTGAATAACACTTAAACACTATATATATATATATATATATATATACCATTAATATTTAATCCGACTAGTTTATATTAAAATACTAAAGTATATTAAAATACCACTTATTGCACATTTGACTTTATACTGTAATATACACAAATACTTGCATAAATATCATTGCATTAGGTGTTTTACCTTCTTCGTGTACAAATTATGTAGCTATACATTCACAGAATTAGACCTATGACACGTTCATAAACTGTCAAATATTTTAATCTTAATGAAGCTTAAATAATATTTCCAAATGGATGTAGGTTTTTTTTGTTTGTTTAGGTGTTAACGTTACCCAATATTCAATGCGGTAAATACGGTCAATAACAGCTTTTAGTCAGAGAGATGCAGGTGGGTTTAAAATCATCTGCGAGCTCAAAGTTTCTTTAAAGTGATTTATACTCACTTCCTGATGCAAAAATACAAATTTCCTCACATGCATGCTCAGAGAAATAATGCTTGAACATGTTTTACACGGTGATTTTCCCTCGGCAGGCACGTGAAAATGGGCGTTGATGGAGCAAACAGACACACAAATGTCCTCCGTTCCAAATAACTCTTATACCGTTCCGCACACAATCTCAATTTACATTCTGAGATTTCAGTCGGTCAGTTGAACTTGACCGACACTTAAGTTGCTTTTCCTCTTGTGTACGTGAGTAAATAAAATGGTGGAACGCAGAGCGTCTAATGCGTGAGCGTAATCAAAGAGGCGCGAGGACGCGCGACACAGATGTGATCAAACGAGCTCATGGAGTTTACAGGGGGATTCGAGTTTGTCCCACAGCACAATAATCCTCCATCAGGACGTCCTGAAGTTTACTGGAACACTGAAGGAACTGCTTCAGAGAATATAGACGGATCTCATAGTCTCAAACACCGAACAGAAATGGTCTGTCAACACATCTGAACTGATCTCCTGATGTTTTGAAGGTGAGTATACCTGATTTAGTTTAATACCTCATTAAAAATTCAGTTTGATGCCAATTTTAAATTAATCCCAGCATTTTTAGATCTTTTGAAAACATGCAGAATTCCCCAGTAAGACTGTTATGATGCGCAATATAGGATAAAATGCTCTTGAAAAAAATATTTAATATTTATTTGATCACATTAGGACTGCTTCCCAAGTATGATTCCTGTAGACAGCCTTATAGGATTTTCTTGGACTAGGGTATATGAAAAGTTATAACAATTTTTAACATATTAAGTGCACATACTCTATAATTAGTTTCAATAGAAACTTTGCATGTATAATGTTAATATTGTGAAGGCCTAAAGTCAATCTGTAATGCAGTCACCTATTTTTAATCATGTAAAATTATGAAACTGCATGTTAATAACAGTAGACAGACAACTGACAGTTTGCTTTTGTCCATTTGATGTATGCATGTGTGTGTGTGTATATATAATTGCTATAACTGTACATATTGTAAATAGTAGGCGAAGCAGAAACAGATTTTCGTCAGATTACAGGGTGGTAAAATAATTTTAGGTGCATGTAGGTTATTATTTTTACTCTGTACTTGTGTACATTAACAATAACGTGAACACCGTTGAGTCTAAGTTCCTACAATACTCAAACTAAAACCTGTTTTCTGTAATAGCAAATGTCATTCTGCTCAAAATGATCATGTTTTTGTACAGCTATTATATAATATGACCTTATTAATCCTTTTTTTTTCTTTACAAAGACAAACGAAAAGCTTAATATGCACATTTATTTATAATAATGCAAAGGTTTACTAATATTTGATTGCGTCAAAGATCATGTCGTATTCAATTCCAGACTGTGAAAGTTACATAAAACATTATCGTTTCAAACTAGTAGTGCTGTCGTCACATTTTAGTATTTTATTCTGTGTAACCTAAAGAAATGTGACCGGTGTAGCATCACTGTACGACATTAAAACAATAATGATTAATGCAACTTGGTTTTAGCTGCGCGTGGAATGCGCTTTCTCATGTAGTTTAATGAATCTAAGTATCTCTTGTTCTCTGCCAGATGCTACAGCTTCTGCTCGCCAGGCAGTTATTGAAAGTGACTCAAGTAAAAGTGATAGTTTTGTGGTTTTTGACTGTGGTTTGGTGGTTTTGGCAGCACGCTTAACTCATCTATATCATCTTAGTCACTGTGGTTTCAGTCTGGTGCCATATCGCTGCTGTAAAAGCTCCTATTAGTGCATCAGTAAAGCATTCTGGGTAACTGGCTTCGGTCCTCGTGGCTGTAGAAAACGGTGGTAAAGTACTAATTTATAATTTGCCATATCATTTCAAAGAATCGTAAATGGCTCTAAATCTTAATTTGGTTTTAATTTGATGTCCTTTGGGAAAAGTTCTGAACGCCAAAATGCTTTTTTCTATTCAGAAATATGTTCATTTTAGTGACGCCCCAAAGATCTCACAAACACACATTTTCCTCAGTATTTTTGTGTTGTTTTTGCAGTAAAAACATTCTTAAAATTTTACTTTAGAAGCAAAACGTCTTGTTTTCCAAAATGAAGTGACTTAAAGTGCTTAAAATGATCAAACATGCATCGCTGGATTACGTAATCCGAATAAAAAAATATATATATACTTGTAATTGGATTATATTGTTTTAAAATACTCATAATCAAGACTACGGTTACATTTGTATTGATTACATGATTACGTAATATTCACAAAATGGCAGTAAATTATTCATAACTTATTGATTCTCAATAATTCTGATCTAAAACAGTCGGAGGCCACATAGCATATCAAATAAAACATTTCATCTTTTTGTGTTTTATTTTGATTGATTTTATTTTAAAATCTTACATTTTTATGGTTTAATTATCTTTTTATCAACTTAAAGACCGCCTGCAGTTCCTTCACAAACTCCCTGACATAACGTCGTTACATATTATTGTAAAAAATTACTATAATACAAGATTATTCAAATATATGTGATAAGTTAAGGCTAAAAGTAAAGTCAAAAGTAATCTAAAAGTAGTCAGATTACATTACCTAAAATGTGTAATGTAATGCATTACGGTTTTCATCGTGTAATTTGTATTAATGTATTCATTACATTTTATAAGTAATCCACCCAGCCCTGAAAACATAGGGTCAGAAAAATAAGCTTTTAAAAAATATAAGCATAAACGCACTTAATTGCGAAGAGAAAACAAGACTTAAGTAGCCTAATTTTGCTTCTCAAGTAAATGTATCTTGATTTAAGGATGTTTTGCAGTGCACAATTGCAATGATTCAATACAAAACGCAAGCTTTAAGAAATATCTTGTCCTTTCTATGTGCTTTTCACAATGTATAATCATCTTCACAGAAAAATAGTGCCGAAATGCCCGCAGTGAGCGATCCAAATGCGACTGACAACTCCATTGTGTCCCAAAAATCACTGAAATTTAATTTCTCTACAAAGCATATATAATATAATGAGTCATAGGACCGTTGGAGCGATGTGGAGGCCGCGCTGCACGAGCGCGAGAGTACGCTGCACGCGCAATCTGTTGAATACAGTGAGTTCACGCGCAGCTGCAGTGCTGTGAGTGAGTTGTGAGGGTGTTTGCACGGTCGCGCTGCATAGTCACGATAGTTATGGTCGTTTATTGACTCCGAGTGTCCGTATGTGCGACTTTGCCTTGGTTTGTTTACCTCTCTCGCTTCTTTTGAGTAGTCTGCTTATGACCTAGTTCCGCGAGCGCGCAAACATGCAGCGTAGCGCTTTGTGCGCGGGCGCGCGTGTCCGTCCCCTCCCCCATCTTTTCCTTGTCGCAGAGCGCGCGGCGAGAGTTCATTTGAGGACAGGGAAGTGCTTTCTTTTCCAGCGTGAATCATGAAGGAAAAATGAACCCCTGGAACTGGTTGCCCCCTTCATTTTGGCATGTTCCTCCCCTTTGCTTTATTGTCTGTTTTGGCTGAACTTGCAGTTCTTCCCTCAGCTGCCAAGAAAACTTCAAGTCCTTTAAAGATACAGCGAGCGAAAGCTAGTTCCTGCCTCCGCCGCGTCTTGAAAGCGAATGAAAATAAATCTCGTTAGGATTCGGCCATTTCTTCCTGTTTGGTTGTGAATTGGGTCAGAATCTGTCCCTAAGTGATTTAGACCTCATTAAGAGGTCTAACAGTTTCAAGAGGTCTTTTCTCTGTGCTTTATGCCCCCTACAAAGTGAATTTACAACGTGGTGATCTTAGTATTGGTAGCTGTCGGTGTGGATCTAGTTCACGTATATTTACATGTACAATATCAATGTAAACTCTTATGATATGAAGAAGACATAGCAGTGTTGTTATTGTTAAATAAAACTATTAAAAATAGTGAAATAAAAGAATGTATTAGGTGAAAAGCTTAAACTAGAAATGTTGCATTGGCAACTAGGCTAACTTAAATAAAATAAAATAAGGTAATGTTGAAGTACTAAATTTACTAAAGCTTAAATAAAGAGAAACCTAATAACATTTACCACCGCGTAACACTGAAAATATAAAGATAAAAATCCATTGACGCAATGTTTGCGACTCCGTTGAGGTTTATTCATTGAATTCATTTGATTGTTTTTATAATAAATTAGGTTCATGAAATATGTTTTATTTAAAAATGACATTTCTAGTGTTTTCGTCATCAGCATTTTGCTTATATTGTTGAGCTTTTTAAATTCAGCCATAAAGCAGTAAAGATAACTATTTTATCTTGATTTCATTTATAAATGCGTTTGCTATTAGAAGGCAAAGTTTCTCCATTATTTACTGATAAATGAGAGTCCTGGTTTGGGATTATGTTTGAGTATTCAAAAAAAATTTGTTCTTAAGTCAAAACGTCCATGTTTTAGATGCTATCAGTATTCTTGTTGTACATTTTATGTACAAATATGAATGAAATCTCTCTGGAATCAGCATGAGGAGTTGACTAAACCAATGAAATGAACACGCAAGACGACGCAAACGCCATTATCTTCTGCCAAAAAACAAAAAAAAAAACAGTGTTTGTTATACAAACATTGCAGATATTACAGTCAGGTAGGGACCCCTCCAGAAAACATACAAATTATGAGCAGATATCTCTGTTTACTCGATCTGTGATTTGTGTGTTTGGAAACATGCATCTGATGAAGCCAGGCGTCCAAAACAAAGTCTTAATATATTCATCGGAGCTGCCTCGTGCCATGTTGTTACAGCTCTAAAGCGTGAAACTTTAGCCATTATTAGAAAAAGAACCAAGCGGGGCGGCCAAGGACAACAGTTAAGCACCTTGGGTTGAGTCACACTTGGCCATTTTAAACATCCGCCGTGCTGTTTTGTAACCGAACATGAGTCGAGCTCTTCCTCGTCGTACTGATGGTTTCCCCAGCGGTGAAAGACTAGAGTCGGCCATTGGTTTTGATTGAAGAGCAACATTCTCAGGTAGCAGCTGGCCGGCACAGACTCGGGAATGGCAAACGGCCTAATTAGAATGAATTACCTCGCTGTTGGCGTTCCTCAAGCCTGTGAACTGGAGTGCAGACTTCCCATTGGCTGGCTTTTGACTGGGTGCGGATGGTAATGGATATTTTGATTGGTGTGCTAGTGATGCATCTCTGACTGCTTAGTAAAAGGCACCATTGTGGTTGCATCCATTTCAAATAGACTATAGGCATTTTTGTCTGTTCCAGTGGTGGGGAAAAAGGCTTTTGTTTCAAAAACTGTACATTTTATTTGATTTGATTCTCTGCATGCACTTGGTTGCTTAAACTGTGGAACGCCAGGGTCATGGGTTCGATTCCCAAGAAATGCATGATAACATGCGATAACGCAACGTAAGTCGAGTAGGATAAAAGCGTCTGCCAAATGTGTGAATGTAAATGTAATGCAAAATGAATCACTTGACTCTAGGGCTGCGTGATTAATCGTAATAAAAATGAAATTGGCTGTCATTTAATTAAATATATATATGTGCTGAATGTTTATAGTGACATCGTATCTGGAAAAAAGAAAAATAGCAAATTAAGACAACCATATTAGTATTGTAATCTTACAGCTGTAAAATAAAAGTGTTATTTTTCCTAAATACTAAATTTACACAGTGAAGTATTACAATATCCTCTCTTTTTTTAGTTTAGTAATTTTTTAAAAATGTTTTTATTTAGCTCGTTATTTAAGTATATTTTATTATTAATAATTTTAGAGGCATTTTGACATAAAAGCGTAAAAAAAACATAATGGAGATTATAATTAATTTTTGAAGTTTTATTAAGTGTTAACAATGAGATTGTGGTTTTTGTCTCTTTTTTTTTTTTACAAGATGGGAGAAAATTTGTCACCAAAAATCCATTCGGTTTTACCGAATGACACTTTTGGTTATACCGAATGACAATATTTTTAAACAATGCTAGCTAGCTATCTAACTATCTAGCTAGCAAAAGGACAATCAAACATTTTATATTTAGTACAAGTTTTTTTAAAAATATTACATTTTCCATGTTTTATAGCAGTTGTACCGAATGACCTGATGTTTCGGGACATGCGTATGATCAAGTGAAAACATGAATTTTTCAAATAGTTAAAAGAGAGTTAGTTACTTTGCTTCACGACCATGTGGTCCTTTGCAGGTGTCTGAATGATGTCACATCCTGTCACATGATATTGACTGCATGATTTGATCCAAAATGGTGCCTTTATATTGGTTACTCCGAATGACATCAATGAAATTCATTTTTCCGTCTTATTCTTTCTCATAACAAAGCAACGACTTCTACACATAACTTTAATACCATTTTGCACTATGTTGATATATGATGTTATAAAATCATGCCAGAATAAAAAATATACACATTTATTACATTTTAAGATATTTTAATCACTAATGAAATGGCTGTACTGGCCTTTGGACGGTTACATCTTTAAAATACCTTTATATGTAGCAAAATATAATTAAAACCTTTTAAATTCAATAAAAGAGATCTAGTTGTCCTACCTTACATACTTTAGATGTCATATCTTTGTTTTTTATTATTATTAGGGCCTTTGGACAAAAAAAAAAATCATTGACCCATATAAGAGTTTATTAAAATCATATAAAAGTTTGTTAAAATTGTTATATCTTGGGATAAAAACATAAGTGTCCATTTTGAAGATTCAGTCTTGATTGTCTGCTCATCACACTCTGCTTGCTAAGATTTGTGTATGTTCATGCACATGAATGCAACTACGAATGACAAACGAGAGCCGTCTGCTAGCTGCTAAAAATGTAATGTAACCTCAAAGGCCCGATGTAGAACACATTAATGCCCTCTCTGCTAAAATAGAGCGGCTAATTTCATGCTACAGTCTCTGCTTTATGTCATTTTAATCACCATAGATGTTTTATTTTTCTCCGGGATCATTTAGAGACTGTCTATTTCTCCCGTAGTGCCACATTATTAGCGGTTAGCTTCAATCCCAAACCCGTCCAGCAGTTCAGATTTCTATTTATAAGCTAACTGCTAATGGCAAAAACACTTGCTAACCTAATTTTATGAACACTTTTAATGGGCCAGAAGAAAGTTAAATCAGGAAAAAGCCACTAAAGACAGGGCTTTGAAATGAAAGCTGAGCTGTTCTGCAATAGGCTTTTGGCCGAGGACTTTTCTCTGTGCCGCTTCCATAAGCTATCTGCCAGAGGGAATTTGGATGGAGCGCGGCCCAGAATCAACCGTTACGGCCCGGTTTCATCGGAGGTGTGTTTGTGAGCGCATGGCTTCGATTTGGAGCATTGCTGAATTCAGCATTTTCTCAAATTAATTGAACTTTTGTAGCACGTTTCTACACTCTCAGAAGAAAAGGTTCTCTATGGAACCTTAAAGAGTTCCGTCAGGCACTTTATATGTAAAACATTCTAGGGGTTCCCATCATTGGAACATTTTATAGATTTAGTTTTAATTAAGGGCCAAGCACTGAAGATTCATAGGCACCTATTGAAATTTTTCTAGTCTATGGCAGCCCATTAGGGCTGTGAATCTTTGGGTATACAGCGAATCGATTCAATTCCCGATTCATGGGTGTTCGATTCAATTCAAGAACGATTTTTGCAAATTTGGAACGATTCAATTCGAGACTATTCACATTAAAATTCGATGCGATTCGATTCATTCTATTCGATTCTCCATTTTAATATGCATTCATAGGGTTATTGAAATGCTTCTCCCAATGCGTCTTAGTCAGGATGAGAATTACTTCAGGCGGTTTATTTTAATAACCTATAAAAATTGGCATTTGTGGAAATTTACATAAGCCTTTAAAAGGCTTTAAAAGTGTTGTTATATATATATGTTATATATATATAAGTTCATGTTATCTATAGTGTGTAGGATAGTGTTAAAGGCTACACAACTAGTGTTCCAGGTATATTAAACATACTACTGTAATGCTTACATGGAGAGACTACCTTAGAATATCATGCACTTTTCCAACTAATCCTAAACTAACTTTTCTTCATGGAATAGTAAGAAAAGCCCTCTTTATATGGAACATTTCCCTTATGGTAATTCTGAAAGAAAACGCGCTGGTTGTTTACTGTTGCTGTAGTAACGAACGCAACTTTAACGCGCGTCTGATCGATAGATAAACCGCACGCTCTTATTTCAGTGTTGTTAATGTTGTAGTTACTTCAGCTGTTTCCTTCGTGCATTCAATTTAACGACATTAGGTTCATAATTTCATTTATCATTCATTGGAACTGTGCGTATGCATTTAGACACTTGCATTATGTGTTTGGTCTTTCCATGCAATAAATGTGCGCCTTTGAATAAGCGGGGTTTTAACGTTATTCCTTCAACTGCTCATGTAATGTCAATGGTATGACCCATTTCCGTAAAACTCGAGTATTTTATCTTATTGAAAATAATGGTGACGTTTCCACGCAATAAAAGCGTTTTTATTGACCAAAAAACGTGTTTCAAGATCGATGCATAATGCATCGTCAGGATTTGTAATCGATGTATCGAGAAAACGAGTGAATCCTTACACCCCTACAGCCCATATAATCGTTTGTGGGAAAATGATGAGATTTGGCACACAGATAGAGGACAGTCTGAACATTAATCAGAGCAATTTTGGAGTCTCTAACTCAATCCCTCTAGCGCCACCAACTGTCTAAATTTGCACTTGCGTTTATGCTAATATATTTTTAACTAATAAGGGCTAGAAACAAAATTCTTTTCCTTGGCTCAAAATGAATTGACTGCCTAGACGGTTCATCCGATTTTCACCAAAATTGGCACGCGTCATCTTCCGACCATGCTGGCAAAAAGTCATTAAAAGCATTTTGATAAACCAAGCCGTTCTTGAATAACGCACAAACGAATTTGGTGAAGAGAACGCCAAATTGGATTTAAGGCTATATCTGATTCAACACTTTTGCATATTGAAATCAAATTTTATATGTCTCCTCACACTGTCCACACAACATTTGGTAACATCGCCATCTATTGGTCAAAAGTGATAGGCAATTTAATCATATTTCAAGTGACTGTATTTGTGATATTTTTTTTTCTCAGCCAATTTGATTAAAATAATCTAAAAATGTCTTTAATTACTCATTGTTGCAGTTGCTCTGAAGCTTATGAATTAAACAGTTCGTAAACATACTTCAGCCCAAAGAAACTTATAATGGTGTACATCACTACACTGTAAAAAAGATTTTTCGAAGTTGTAAATAATACAAATATTATTGGAGTATGTTACTTGGAAAACGGTTTACAAGACCTTACATACCATTTTAAGTCTTTCTACTTGAAAGATCGCTGAGAAAGATCCGGAGCTGAAATTAAGATATGGTAATAGGTGTTTTGTTTCTGACACGCACTGTAAGCAGTCAACCAATCACAACAGACTGGGCCATCTGACCAATCAGAGCAGAGCAAGCTTGTGGAAAGGAGGGGCTTAGAGAGACTGATTCTTCAAACGAACCGTTTTTAGACTCTTTGAGAAATGAGGTGATGCTGCAATGTGTTTTTTGACCTTGGATGCATGTAAACCTATTGTAGGAGACTTTAATCGTAGGCACTTTAAAGCTTAATATCAGTGCACTTCAAGGGCCTGAAACGACTGTGGAAAATAGCGATTTGGAAGCGTTGAAGGCTTCAGATTTGCAGAAGCCATTATAACTCCTTGTGTATGAGAGGAAAGACATTTAGATTATACTTGGCAGTTTAGATTTCCGTTATAGGACGGATATTCGGCATCAGATATTGTGTTTCACATATGGAATCTATTTATACTGAACTGTATGCTGTAAATTGTTGGGTCACATTTATGGGCTTTCAATTCAGAAAAATGAAAATAAACTAGGAATTAGGTTCATTTCATTAACTGATGGATTAAATTAAACATATGCATTAAAATGAGGGCTTTAATGTATAAACAGTAAAGTGGATTCTGGGCTGTCTTTCAAATGGCGTCCAGTCAGCTCTTTTCTCGCGTGATATATGACAAAGTCAACACTTTTGGGATTGCATGTGCATGATATTTCAGGTCTAGTCACAGTGATGACATCCTGCTGTACGTATCCTTGGTTTTACAGTCGTGTCTTGGCCCCGTGAAGTGTTTTTGTTGCCTGTTTTAAGATTTTAGTGGCAGGGTTTAGTGTGAGTTATGAGCTGGGCTGAGTGAGACCGGTGAGATCTCAACAGGTCGGCCCTTCATTTGCACTTTATTCCATTAATGTGGATTTCTTCTCCAAACGATGGATGGCTTTTTCACTGGGCTCTGAAAGTAGTGACGTACTACAGATTGATGGGTTTTTTTCGGCACATCTGATTTGATTTTTATACCAGTTTGACAACTGTAATATTATGAATTCTTCCCTTTAAAAGTAATTAGACTTGTTTCCCTTATAGAAATCTGATATATGGCAGGTAAAGAATGTAAAATGTATACATTTAATCCACTTTTAAAACTGATATTTACAGTTCTGGATGTGTAAATCAACCATATTTGTAACATCAATTATTTATTTATTTTTTGCCTTTTATGGTTTGTTAATAAATAATGAATATTAAAAATTAAAATGGGTAAATAATATTTTTTTAAATGTTAGGCAGATAGACAGACGGATAGATAGACAGACAGACAGACGGATAGATAGACAGACAGACAGACGGATAGATAGACAGACAGACAGACGGATAGATAGACAGACAGACAGACGGATAGATAGATAGACACAGACAGATGGGTAGATAGATAGACGGACAAACAGACGGATAGATAGATAGACAGATGGATAGATAGATGATATAAAGACAGACGGACGGATGGACGGATAGATAGATAGACGGACAGACAGACGGATAGATAGACGGACAGACGGATAGATAGACACAGACAGATGGATAAATAGATAGACGGACAGACAGACGGATAGATAGATAGACAGATGGATAGATAGATGATATAAAGACAGACAGACAGAGGGACGGATAGATAGATAGACGGACAGACAGACAGATAGATGGACAGATGGATAGATAGATGATAGATAGACGGACAGACGGATAGAAAAATTAAAATGGGTAAATAATATTTTTTTAAATGTTAGGCAGATAGATAGACAGACAGACGGATAGATAGACAGACAGACGGATAGATAGACAGACAGACGGATAGATAGACAGACAGACAGACAGATGGATAGATAGATAGATAGACAGACAGATGGATAGATAGATAGATAGATAGATAGATAGACAGACAGACAGACAGATAGATAGACACAGACAGACGGATAAATAGACGGACAGACAGATGGGTAGATAGATGGATAGATAGATGATATATAGACAGACGGACGGACGGATAGATAGATAGATGGACAAACAGACGGATAGATAGATGGATAGATAGATAGATAGATGATATATAGACAGACGGACGGACGGATAGATAGATAGATAGACGGACAAACAGACGGATAGATAGATGGATAGATAGATGATCTATAGACAGACGGACGGACGGACAGATGGATAGATAGATGATAGATAGACGGACAGACGGATAGATAGACACAGACAGATGGGTAGATAGACGGACAGACAGACGGATAGATAGACAGATGGATAGATAGATGATATATAGACAGACAGACGGATGGACGGATAGATAGATAGATAGATGGACAGATGGATAGATAGATGATAGATAGACGGTAGATAGACGGACAGACGGATAGATAGACACAGATGGATAAATAGATAGACGGACAGACAGACGGATAGATAGATAGACAGATGGATAGATAGATGATATATAGACAGACAGACGGAGGGACGGATAGATAGATAGACGGACAGACAGACGGACAGATGGATAGATAGATGATAGACGGACAGACAGACGGATAGATAGACAGACAGATGGATAGATAGATGATATATAGACAGACAGACGGATGGACGGATAGATAGATAGACGGACAGATGGATAGATAGATGATAGACGGACAGACAGACGAATAGATAGACAGACAGATGGATAGATAGATGATATATAGACAGACAGACGGAGGGACAGATAGATAGATAGACGGACAGACAGACGGACAGATGGATAGATAGATGATAGACGGACAGACGGATAGATAGACACAGACAGATGGATAAATAGATAGACGGACAGACAGATGGGTAGATAGATAGACGTACAGACAGACGGATAGATAGACAGACAGATGGATAGATAGATGATATATAGACAGACAGACGGAGGGACGGATAGATAGATAGACGGACAGACAGACGGATAGACAGATGGATACATAGATAGACAGATGGATGGATGGATAGATAGATGGATAGACAGATGGATAGATAGACGGACGGACGGATGGATAGATAGACGATAGACGGACAGATAGATAGATAGACGGACAGACAGATAGATGGATAGATAGATAGAAGATGGATGGATAGATAGACGGACAGATGGATAGATAGATAGATAGATAGATAGACAGATGGATAGATAGATAGACGGACGGATAGATAGACAGATGGATAGATAGATAGATGATAGACAGACAGATAGATAGACAGACGGATAGATGATAGATAGATGGACAGACAGATAGATAGATAGACAGAAAGAAAGAAAGAAGGGGTGGGACTCTGTAAAAAATCGAACCGTTCGGCAACACTGATCAGTGTACTGGATCTTTGAATTATGTCTTAAAGGGACAGCAGTCTAATATTCCTGCTCAGTGTGTTTTAATGTTAATCAAAGGACGAAGAAATAACTCTTGACTAAATAGCTTTTGTAACTTCAATAATGTTTCATCTTTATTTAATTATTCAAAGCAGTGTTATTTTATATTTGATCACTATATTCATTTTCTGTACCTGAAAGCTGTTAGATAGGCTACCTGAAAAGCACTGTTTATTATATTTGTATCTTAGCTCTCATGTGTTTATTTGTGCTGTTTCTTGTAGTTAGATTGTTTTTATTTTCTTTATCTTTATTTGACAATTGTGCTATTTTTTTTACTGAACATAGCACATACCGAACTGTACTGAAACCGTGACACTAAAACCGTGATACAAACTGAACCGTGAGAAATCTGAACCGTCCCACCCCTAATAGATAGTATACTGTATTTCTGAATATTATGTCACAAATCAATTTAAAATATGTATAGTACATTAAATTCTAATATGTAGAACGACCATATTTGTAACATACCGTAAATATTTTTGGAAATATATGCTCCACAGGCTCGAAATTGCGACCATTTTAGTCACATATGCTCCTTAAATTTAATGTGTGCGACCACAAAATATATTTTAGAGCATGTGTGCGAGTGCAAATAATCGTTGAGGTGCGACCTGTTTTCTGTCCATTTTCTACCCGTTCTATCACACAACCAATTAAACTGTATGTTCTTAAGTTTAAAGCAGACTTTAGGCTGGTTAATATAGCTGTCAATCTCCCTTTCACTGCGCTCCGGTGTCACGTGACCGGGAGCTAACTAGCGCGCAAAATGTAAAGAGCTGCAGGGCTCCACATTAACACTTAAACGCTTAAAAACAAACAAACTTGGAAGTCACGAGAATGACTCTGATTTTATTACATTTAGTGTAAGTGGCGATCGAAATGATAATATATATTGCGCAGCCTCTCGAGGAGAAATGGAAACAAATGAGCGCAGCACACCAACTCCGTTAACATACTGTGGTAAAAATTCGAAATGTGGAGTTTGTATGTTTATAACATATGATACAGTTAAGCAACATTACACAACCAAGAAGAGTGCTGTCTTCCACCATCACGACTGAAAATGTGACATTCATTTCATTCAACAGCTGAATAAACAAGTAGTTAAATCACATACATTTTAGACGCAATATTGAATTTTTTGTTCTGTTTCAGCAGCGAAAATAGTTCCAAACAGATCACCGCAGAACCATCGCGCATCTTGCAGCAACACTCGGCCTTGTTTTCATTACTGAATGATTCAGCGTTTTGAACGAAACGGTTGAGTCAAAGATTCAATGACCCTTTCATAAACAACTGCCTCATTCTTGAATGAATCAGCCGTTTGAGCGAATCGTTTGAATGAATGACTCAGTGACTCACTCAACAAGACGGTCACCTGCCACCACCTACTGGCGGTTTAGTTTCATGTTTTCTTTTCAATATTTCTTATGTGTATATTCATTTTTTTAAAACAAACTCATAACATCATTTAATGCAGTGTAAATGATTTAATTTAGTAACAGCCCCATAGTGTCTTATTATTCTAGAATTTATTGATCAAATCTAGGAATTTAAAATGAAAGATGAAGCATACATTTAATAAGATTTATACATTTAATAAGCCCTTTATAAAGGTTAAAAAAAAATGTCCTTGGGGTAAATATCACAAATATGCAGATTTAAAT
>CM074455.1:2217500-2255000 GCA_037101425.1 Elopichthys bambusa
GTGTGTGTGTGTGGGTGTGTGCAAGCGTGTAAGTGTGTGTGTGTGTGTGCGCACGTGTGTGTGCACGTGTGTGTGCAAGCGTGTACGCATGTATGTGTGCAAGTGTGTGTGCGTATGTATGAAAGCCTGTGTGCACGTGTGTGTGTGCACGTGTGCATGTGTCTTTTATATGAATGTGTTTGGAAAAATAAGAGGGATTGATGATGTCAGAAAGTTGCTTCAGTTCTTATATTTTGATGAAAGATTATAAATCATTTTTTTTCTTCATTGTTTGTAATGTGCACTGATGAACTGATCACAGTAAATGCATGTTCACACCAAGAACGATCACTATATTAGCGTCACAACAAAACAAGATAACATTATTTATAATGAGTGCGCTGCCACTTTAAATGCTCTGATGGATTCTGATTGGCTGTCAACAATTTTATTGTTCATCATCTGGGGAGGGAAAAAATGGTTCTTAAAGTGATTCCAATGATATTATTCCTCTGTCGTTATCGTTATAGTTGGCAGTTCAGGGTGATCATCATAAACTAAAACTATTAAAAACATTTTTGTTAAATGAAATAAAGCTAAGTAAAATATAAATATTAAAATAAAAACTTCATGAAAATTAGAAATGTTGCCTAAATAATAAGTTTAATTTAAGTTTAATAAGTTTAATATTAATAAGCAAGCATATATATATATATATATATTAATATTAAAATAAGCTATATTTAATATATTATAATAAATAATAATACATATGTTTAAGTTGAAGCATTAAAATGACTGGAAATACATAAAAAATAAAACTGACATAAATAAATTAAAGCTAAATAGAAATAGAAATAAAAATCCCCCCAAAAAAACAAATAAAAATGACAAAATCACATAGTAAAATTGCTAAAAAATCAACTAAAATGAAAATGAAAAGTGAAGATATAAAACAAAAAATTCAATATATATATATATATATATATATATATATATATATATATATATATATATATACTAAAATAACAGCTGTGGTGTAGACTTCAGAACAATTAACAATTATTTATAGTTATGTTTTATAATAGTTATCATCCTTGAACGGGCCTTAAGACCATTAACATGCGCTATTAAGAAACCAACTCATGCTAATCAATTTGCATATTGTTGGTTCTACAAAAATGTTATCGTTTAAGAACATTTTAAGGATTTTTTTTATTGTTTTGGTTGCCATTTTATGTCAAATCTGTGTGTAAAAACATGATGTAAAACCAGATGAGTGCCGACACGGACTAAAAGCCACGAAACTCTGGTTTTGATTGTTATGGGGTCTTTAAAAGACATTTAAATCATTTTGTCACAAACCAGGTTGGAACATGCGAGTGTTTGCTGTGTTTTCACACCAATCTCTCTCTCTCTCGCCCCATCCCTCCTCCAGGCTTGGGGTCGGTGCACAAAAGCAGCAGCTCTATCTGCATACGCTCTACATAAAAGAGGCTTTTGTCATGGGCTTGGCACACGTGACCTTCCAGAGTCCACCAGCCCCCCTCAGTCTAGACCCGAGAGACAGACAGCTCTACCTATTGAAAAAGAAAAAGTTGGGGGTGGGGATTATTAGCGAAAAGCCCCCCCGTGAACCGCGTCTCTTTCTGTCGGTGTCTCATTAGGTGAGCGCGCAGTAGTACGGCTGTTTTAACCGCAGATCGTATCGATCGTTACGTTCACAAGGGAAAGTCAGACGACCTTCTCTTGAGATGAACGTGCCGAGCTCGGGATTTAGATGTCAAACAATTATTTCAAACAGGACAAAGTTGGCTTTGAAAATGGCTGCCTTATTGTAGACACAAAATATAGAGAGATTATGGTTAATTAAAAGAGTGTTGTTTTTTTTAAAATCTTTTATTATATTTAGATACTCGATGATATCAGAATATGATATATTTGTGATCATCAGCTTTATGTTGTGTTCATGATCATCGTTAGCAAAATGCTTTGTTAAATGAAATTAAGCTGAAATAAATTATATTAGATTAAAAACTAAATGAAAATGAGAAATGTTGCTTATAGCTGAAATAAGATCAAGTTTAAGCACTAAAATTACTGGAAATAAATAAAATAAAGCTAATTAGAGACTTAAAACCCCTCAAAAAAACTAATAAAAATGAGTAAAGCACATAATAAAATCACTAAAAATTATTTGCTTTATTGTAAACTGGAAATATAGAGGGGAAAAAATTATTAAATTATTTTTTTAAATGACTTTATGTACTTGATGATATCTGAGTACAGTATATTTGTGATCTTTAGCATTTGTTGTGGCTTTTTAATTAAAAAAAATATATTCTCTTGAACCATACAAAAAAATATTGTTACAGTAAATGTATAAGTAAATCATTTTTACTTGTATATGTTTTTAAAAGCGGTGCATTTTAGTTCAGTAAATTCAGTTTTTTAAGGCTCAATTTTTTAAGGGTTTGGACAAGAATATTATATACATTTTGTTGCAATTTATTAGCTGTCAAATCTAGTAATATATATATATATATATATATATATATATATATATATATATATATATTTTTTTTCAAAAGAAAAGCAATAACTCAAAGTCTACAAAAAGAGTGTGATGATTATTGCTAAATACAGTCCTGCTGAATGAAGAAATTAAAATATTACTTTATGATCTGAGATGTTTGAATTTTGCGTTTGACCCTCAGTTTTGTGTCTTACACCTACATTGACCCGAATTGTATTTGGACACAAATAAATCATTGCATTACATATTTTATGTCATTTATTGTATGCACAAGCACACTTTTAAAGCAAATCATTTGTCTGGTTTGAGCTGCTAAACCAGTAGATCTAGTGCTGAAAATGAAGACGATCAGTATTATGTTTGCCGAACATGTTTAATATGATTCTCTTCTTCTCGAGGAGAACTTACTCACACAAACACCATCAGATTCAAAGACATTCAAACTGAGAAAATGATGAGAAGTGACGCTAGTGAAAAAGAAAAGATGTTTTCTTATAACGCAGTGACATATTTCTGGATGTTACTCTATGCACGATCATTGCAGTTTTATGGTTACACTTTATTTTTAGGTGACATAGTTACATTGTACTTTTTCAAATATTAATTAATTACATGTACTTACTATACAGTTACGCTTAGGGTTTGCTTTAATTATGCATAATTACATAGTGAGTACATGCAGTAACTACGTCACCTTAAAATAAAGTGTTTCCAGTTATATTATACTCTTATAATTAATTTTTGAAAAAAAAGGTTCAATGGTTCTATAAAGAACTCTAGGATTCTTAAAGAACCCTTAAGGTTCTATATAAGGAGAAACATCTTAAATAATTACATAATACTTTAATGTTTTAGGGGTTATTTACATTTTTTTTTTTAAATGAGATATTTAATTCATAAAATTAAGAATGAATTAAAATTAATTAAAACTAAATCCATAAAATGATCCCATGATGGGGTTCCATATATGAAGCGCCTGACGGAACTCTTTAAGATTCCAAACGGAACCCTTTTTTTCTACTCTTAATTTTAGCATTTACTCCCCCTTTCAAGTGTCATGTCAAAGCATGCTGGGAAATAGAAATCCCAGCCCAGTTTCAGGTAAATTTAAGTTTGTCTAAATGAAAAGAAACAAGTAAATTAAACTCAAAACAATTAAACGATTCAGATTACTTCAAATGTGTCAGTTTTGTGAACTCAAAACACAAATAAAGTTAATTTGCTCAACTATTTATTTAATTTGAGTCTGCCCTCCTCAAACGAATTTATTATTATGAGCATTAGGGTTTAAGAGTGTATGAATGTGACTGAAATTTCGGATTCAATTTCAACCATGATACTGACAGAATTGCATGCAGATGGTCTTAGTTGTACTTTAAGTGGTTCACAATTGTTTACCCAAGCAATCACATCAGCTCAGGCTCTTTTAAATGGCTTTCAAATGTATTTCACAATCATAGATGATGATGTAGTACAAATTAGAGCTCGGTTAACGTTAATGATGTTTGCTTTCGGTGTTATGCAGCAAAAAAAATTGCGACCTCAGATAAGTCACGAAAAACTGACGTTTGTTGCTCGTAATGTTGGAATCAGAAATGCAGAAGTGCGTTTTAATGTGTTTATGTGCAATCAGAGAAACACCAGAGAAGACAAACAGACTGTTTTATTTGCTGATGTCTGGCGCGTGAAGGGCGTGTCGGGTCCGACCGGAGGAACTCCCATGATGCCCTGTCCAAAAGCACATTGCTGACGTGGCAGGTCCTGGTCCGAACGCCACAGTATTTAACGCACTTTATAAGTGCACGAGTCAGATGTCTACCTGCTTTGCCGTGCATTTTATTGTCCCCGCAGTTGCACGCTGTTTTTTCACAAGTAAATTTGCCGCATAATTTCATGCTTATTCAATCCACTCAGGTTCAATGTAATTTGCACCTGGAGGATGGGGGTTTTCTTTTCTAAGCAGACTTTCTTCCTCTCTCTCCCTCTCTCTTTTTATTTCATTCGCTGTGCGCCAGGTCACGTCCCGTGCCAGCTTCGGCCCAAACAGAAGGACACAGAATCACTTCACAGGACTGTCAAAGTCCGCAAGAACAGACCTGAAAACGAGCGCGTGGATTTGAAGATATTTTGTGGACTTGATGAGCATCTGCAGCGGGTGAGTTGAGTGATTGTTTGATTGACAGCTCTCAATAGCTACGTTTAAACTGAAGATCTCATTCAACATGCCTCATTTCAAGATGTGCATTAAAATGAACGAACAAAAATGTCGTTTTAAAAGCCATTTGAATTGTATAAAACTATCTATTTAGGTTTGCTCGTGTCATTTACAGTGAATTTACATTTGAGAAAAACCCAGCGGTTAGTTTTGACAAACTTTGTTCTTGTTAATGAAGGAAAGCTGAGAGTTTTGTTAAATTAATTTGTATTTAACACACGCAATTTTTACCAACCTAGCTCATATTCATCATTCAGTGTGCGCATATTAATTTTGTTTGTAAAGGGTCTGATTATGGAAGAAGACGGTGTGCTTTTATGTGCTTGCTGGTCATTTTACAACTAGGGGAAAAGGGAGAAATCATATGAAGTGATATTGTGTGTATTTATGATTTATATTTTGTGCAAGAATTGTATGATTGTGAATATCACAGGTAGAGAAGTGTCTTTACGCTGGCGTTTGAATTGTACTGAATGTGTTACATTTATATTTTCATACACCTTTAGAAGATATTTTTATTTAAAATGCGTTCTTAATAGAAAATATTGTGGTATTTGGTTCACTGAATATTGGCCAATTTAGTGTATCTACATTTGCACGCAATTTAAATGCAAAAAAAGGTGTTTTTAATGTCTAATTAACTGTTTATATATATATATATATATATATATTGACAAATGTTTATTGAAAAATTATTTTTTTAAATGATTATTGTGTTGTTAGTAAAGTTAAATATCAGTGATTTAGTGAGAAAAACATTATGAATATTTTATTACTATTGCTTCAGTTTCTCTTGTTCTTGTCGCACACACACACACACACACACACACACACATACGCAAATCTAGTTTGCAAATCTTGATGCTATATAATTTCCCCTCACAATATTTTTGTTTTAGACATACTACATGCATAATTCATAAATATATTTCATTTTTAAGTGGTTGGAACAAAATTTTAATGGGGAAAAATGGAATCTTTGCTCATTATACTCAAGTTTTTAAATACACTTACACTTTAAAACATTATTTTCATGATTTCTTATAACATTTTTTTCTTTTGTCAAATCAACTTAGATAATTAATGTAGTTCAGATAACACAATATTCTGTTGAGTTTCTGCCTTCATTGTATTAACTTAAATGAAATTTTTAATTTCAATGAACTCAATATTTTAAAGCAGCCAGGTAACTTACTTTTTTAAGTTAAACAAACAATTCTTTTTTACATTGTATACTATAAATATTGCATCAAATCCGGGTAAAAAAAAAAATTGGTTCAATTACATAACTGATCAAATTAATTATCGGCACTACAAACTTTTGTAACACTTTACTTAAAGCCTTTATGCATAATGCATTATAAAGGCATTCATAATGTACATTATAAGGCATTATATCTTTTCAAAAATAATTGTAACCAAAGTTAAATTGCATTATAATATTTGCAGATTCCTTGTTACATCTGAAACTGGCTGTTTGTCATGTATTTTAATGTGTTATACTTTCTAAAGGTGTGATATAAATATTATAATGCATTATAACTGTGGTTAAAATTATTGGTGAGATTATACATTATAATTAATGCATTAAAAATCCTTTTATAAGTAGTGTAAAGTTTGCCCAAATGTTCTTTCAAATGCTTCGTTTAATTATGAGAAGCCAAATTAAAATGTTTTTTCAAAGTCTCTGAAAGAAGTCTTGTATCGCTTCTCTTTCAAATGTATTTAATTTACCCCAAATATTTAGCATATAATATATATTAATGAGGTTGTTAAATATATTTAAATGAATTCCAACCTTCTTTATTTCAATATTGATTTTAAAACCAACTAATATGAAGGATGCTAACCTGTGCGTTATTGACGTCTGTTTCAGATCAGGTGCCACGGGGCAAGATGCGTTTGCGAGCGCGAGAACCTGGTGTCGCTCGGATGATGCCAGAGGTCAAGGGTCAGCAACAGTTAATAAGAGGAGCGGTCTGAGGTCCCAGAGGTCATTCCCAAGGGGCTGACCCGCTTGTCGACAACACTTAATGTGAGCGTAATCTTTACCTTGTCAAAGCAAACAAATGTCGCACCCTCTCAATTGAGCTTGAACAGCCCCTTGAGTAACGCTTTTGACCCAGGGGTCATGACCTTTTTGTCTGAGCCAGTGGGGAGTCAATGAAGCAGTCCTTTAGGCACGCGTGGAGGTCAGAGGTCAGACCACCTCAAACGGCCTACGCCGCCTTTTTTGTGTGAAGTCGGGAAAGGAGTTTATTTGTGCGCCGCGGCCTGAGACGGATGTGTGACAGTGTTTAAATGTAGTCGAAATTGTGTGATTTGTTTGGAGAATTATATTCAAATTTAATTGTGAGCAATTTGCATGTTTGGACAGTTTTAAAGAGTTTAATTTAACAAGTAGAAAGCTATTTTTAAGAATAATTATCTTGAAACCCTTAGTATCCATCTTTCCAGGCATGAAAGAGAATCTCAGTTCTCGGCTCTCAAAGCTCCTGCTGTCGCTGTTTTCTTGCTGCCTCTCATTTGTCCAGCATTTCCTGTTGCAACAAACACTGTGTGTGTGTGTGTGTGTGTGTGAATCAAGCGAGGAGCATCACACTACCTCGCGCTTTCTGGCCTCGTCCAGAGTACTTACCCATGCTAACGCGGCCTAACGCCTGGCCAACATCACGATATCAAAGAATGCAGTGCTGACTAAAATGTGCTGCAAAACATTTGTGCTAGTTGGCATTTTATTTAGTTTGCAAAGTCTGAAGCATCTGATGAATTCGCAAGGACAAGGATCCATTGGAGAATTGTCCAAATATAGCTTCCCTTTCTAGAGAAAGAAAATTGCATTGCATTAAAATGAATAAAACAAGCTGTTTGTTTTAAGCCAACAAATGCATAACATGATTTTAATGCAGCTATTATGCTTTTTAATTGTGATTTTTAATGCACGTTATTCATTTTAATGCAAATTATGCATTTTAATATAGATTTTAATGCAGTTATTGAATTATTAAAACAAATAACACTTGCAAAAAATGAAATGAGAATATATTTTTCATCCATGCATTTATTTTTCTGTGAAAAAAGGAAAAATGTGCATTGCAACATCACTTACTGTTAACACTCGTTTGAAAAAAATAATAAAAATACACACAATTAAGCGAAACATGTTTTTCACAATGCAATCTTTATTGTGCTCTGTACTTGTGTTTCTGACAGAAACGGTCAAAAATGCATCATATATAATTCAGTCGACATCTACGAGATGGTGGCAGCCGCCATTTTGTGCTGTACATGGCCTCAGAGAGGTGAAGTATATTTGTGTGAGTGTTTGCACGGCATCATATTAACGTTAGCATTGTGTTTTCAACAGTCCTCGTGTTCTAGTGTGACGCCATTCATTCAAATTCACTGTATAATCAGACAAACTGGATCCGAGTGTAGCTTCTTTCACACATTTTCTCTTGCACCAGTTTCCTCCGTTAGCATGGCAATAATTGTGAATGAATGCACAGCTATTGCAACCTTACCACTTTGGGATTTGATGTATTTCAGAAACGCTCTGTTGTGTCACTGCTAATGGGAGACGTGTTTAGACATAAAGGCGGTGTTGAAGCTCAGGTTGTTAATATTTGGCCAGTAACCTGTAAGCAAATGCTTGAACTCAGGCCGCGGTCACCGTGCAAAACCACTGCAGTACCGCAAACAGCAAAAAAAGCTACTAAACGGAGAGTTTTCTTGCTAAACAACAGAAGATAAAGCTGTGTCTTAGGGGATGCAGTCTGCTATCTGAAGTTAAAAACGTACACGCTTGTGTTTCATTTCTATCTGCCTCCCGGAAACGAGGCCGCCGATTGGTCAGAAGCCGTGGCGAGATGTGACGTGGGAGGAAAACGGCGGGGTCCCTATCTAACGGCGTAAAATCATCCAACAGGCCGCACAAACTATGCTTCTTTTTTTTTTTTTTTTTTTTTTTTTAACTCCGAACGCATTAACTCTGCATTGGCCTGTGACAAGCGTCGGTGTGTTAGTGCGCGAGGACAGACATGAGCCAGTGCCGAAGGGAATGGGTGCGCCCTCGTGCATCGGCCATGTTAGATCAGTCCGAGCGCAGCATTCATACTTTCAGACACAGAAAGATGCTGGTTAAGAAAGTAGCCCCACCTTCTGAAGTGTCACAATCTTCCCTCAGTCCCCAGAGAAACTGCAAAGAGAAGTGTTGAGTAAGTCCGCAAGAGATTTTCACAGTTCGCAGGCTTTCTCTCTTTCTGCACTCTCATTAGTCTAGCCGCCGAGAGGAAGAGCAAGGGGGGGGGGGAGAGAGAGAGAGAGAGAAAGCTGCAGTCGGGAGGGAAAAAAAAAAAAGTTTGTACAGCGAGTCCGGCCTCAAGGGGTTTCGGGAGCGAGAGCCAGTGCAAACAGAAAGTTTTTGCTCTGTCCTTTTCCTTTTAATTTATTACAAAAGCACCTCAATGTCAGGCACTGGGAAGAAATGAAGGGAAAGGATAGAAACACTTCCCTGAGATGAGGGTGTGTTTGAATGAACATCTAATGTTTTTGCCGTTTTCTTTCCCAGCCTTGTTCGGTCACCGCAAGGGAGGGATTTAAGAGAACAGGGCAGATGGACAGATGAACGAGGAGTAGGGAGAGAGAGAAAGGGCACATGAGGAGAGCTGTATTGCGGGGGGGGGTGGAGTCTGTTCGTTCTCCCGCTTTCTCATTGGCTGGAAGGTCAGAGTTGTTGCTAAATCCAGTGTAGAGACTCTGATTGGTTGAATGTGGGTGTTTCTTCAAGTACAGGCACTTGAATGAACCAGTGGCTGATTTTTATCATCTAACAGACTTTAGTTTTGTATTTCTGATATGAAGTTGTCTTATATTGCTTTGTTCTAGTCCCAAACATCCAAAACTATAATGATCTAAACAAAAAAGAGCATTGACTGTTTCAATATTTATAATGTGAAAATTATTGATATGATTTTTTTTTTATTTTTTTTTACATTTTGTGGTGTCATTTCCACCTTTTGTCCCTAATAAGTTTTATTTGAGGTTAGAATACTTGTCTATCAGGGAGACTATATTGTCAAATGAAGACCTCGAGGTAAATATCATTTGTTAGCAGAATATTTCTGTTGTGCATCATTTCTAGTCTTTTTTTTTTTAAATATGCAAAGTGGGAAAACATTAGTTGTGTGTATTTAAGATGCATAAAATGCTAGTTATGAAATTAAGATTCCAAGAAAAATGTTTAAAGTGTCCATTGTTGGATGTGGTTAGTAGACAAGTTCTAGGAGAGTTTATTATCCTCAAAGTCGAAAAGACTTCCTGGTTAAAGGATGAGTTCACACAAAAATCTGCAATCTGTCATTATTTACTCACCATGTAATTCCAAACCTTTTGTTGTTTTTTTGCCGTTATAATGATAGGACAGTAAGCAGACAGGAAGTGAAGTTGGAGAGAGAGGGGGAGCGGGATCGGGAAAGGTCCAGGACTCGATCTCTGGTCCTCCGAAGCACAACGGCGCTATATGTTGGCGCTGCCCACGAGGCTATCGGCTCCAACCAAACCTGTTGTTTTTTACTCTGCTCTTTTTCGTACATCATTTTCATTATATCACAACAATTATCCTCAAAGTCAAAAAGACTTGCTGGTTAAAGGAAGAGTTCACACTGTCATTATTTACTCACCCTCTTGTTCCAAACCTCTTTATTATGATAGGACAGTAAGCAGACAGGAAGTGAAGTTGGGGGGTGGTATCAATAAAAGGTTTCGGGACTCGGGTCCCCCGAAGCGCAACAACGCTATATGTCGGCGCTGCCCACTAGGCTATCGGCACCAAACAGCTCTTTTTCGTACATAATTTCCGTCGTATCACAACGGTAGTCCGTATAACTCTATATGCACTATATTCCATGTCGTCTTAAGTCATATGATGCTTTATTTGAGGAATGCACCAAAGTTTAAGCTGTTATTCAATGAAAATCTTTATTCAAAATGGGTGCATTGTGTTCAGACACACATGAAAAACGTCGATATGGCACGTACTATTATACTTCATGGTGTTTTTTTTTTCTTTTAGGAATTGCTGTGTAAACGTTATTCAGAGATCCATACTTAGTGTTCAACGTTCTTGATCTTCATGTTAAAGTGAACTATTAAAGCAAACCTTTAAAGCAACCAAATGAATGTTTGTGGGAAAGATGACCTAAAAATAAGCCAGCTGTTTTTATGTTCAGAATTCAGAGTTTCAAATACTTTTTCGCTGTGTTCTTCTGCTGTTTTTCTACTTTTTCTTTCTTTCTTTCTTTCTGCTGGGATTATCCGTGTGTGTGTGTGAGAAAACACACTGAGTCTGCGCACTGGGGGAGGAGTATCTATGTCGCACTCCCTCTCTCTCTCTCTCTCTCTCTCCGTCTTTCTCCTCCCGCTCTGGACTTGCTGTTTTTCCACCCTCCCACTTCTCTCTCTCTTTATTTGTCTCTCTCTCTCTCTCTCCCTCCCTCTCAAGTGCAAGGCCATGTGGGACGTCTGATGAGGAGTTTCACCCCTCTACGTCTCCAGTTTCATATCTCTTTCCCTCTCCACTGTTCTTTCGCTTTCTGTACGGGTTCTTCGAGCCTTGCTGTGTTCGTGCTGTACGCAAGGTGGAAAGGAGTTTTTAGAGAGTGCAAGAGGGGAAAAAAGGGGAAAGAAAAACCCTTTTTTTTTGCCACGAGGGCCTCCTGACTAAAGCGCGACAGAGGCTCCTCCACAAACCTGCCAACACGCTCCCGCTTTCCAGCACGTTCCTGAGCTTTTCCATGCACCTGATTGCAGATTTTTAGCCAGGTTTGTTTCTCAGAGTGCCTATTTTGACACATTTCTTCTCCGATTTTATCGAGCAGGCGAATCCACCTCGACCCGCAGCCCACGCCAGCGCAGCGCCAGGCCCTTCGGAGCAGCGAAAACCCATTTTGGAAGTACTGACCTGCAACTTAGCCGTTCCTGATCCGGAATTCTGGAGTGAAGCGGCTCCGTTCTGGGACAGGTGCCAGTTGCTCACAAAAGGCGACCGAAAATCGGTGATCTGCATATTGTTGGGAGTGTAAGGAAAACGCCATGCAACTATCGCAGAAAAAAAAGTGAAGGATGGTCGCGAGGGGAGGGGAAGATGTAGAAAAAGAGGATCGTGAAGGAGGAGGTGGGGGGGGGTATCCAACACTCCTCGGGCCTCCGAGAGCTGATCGCATGTGCCGTGGAAACCACGGGACCATTTGCATGCGGCAGACACGCTAATTGTGTGTTTGCTAACACGCACCATTCAGCGAGACGTGCTCCGGTCCGCAGACGGGGTTCACACACGCCTCCCAGACGCCCCGGAGGCCTCCTATTGTTCCAGAGGCCCAGCCGAGCAGCCGGCGAGCCTAACCAGATCCCTGCGCTGAGAGGGTGGACTGGAATTCGAGACCAGGATAGCGGAATGGGACGGCTCGCTTTTTCTCTCTGCAGCAAGACATCTGAAGAAAAAGAGGCCTGCGGAAAGCACTGCCTCCGGACGCTGACATCCTCGCAGATGTGTGTAAGTCACAGCAGTGTGTGAATGTGTGTGTGTGTGTGTGTGTGTGTGTGTGCTTTTTTCCTTCTCCGATGCACAGACATGCATTTCGAAAACACATCGATTCGAGTCTAATGCAAAGGACACCAGTGAAGAAAATGTTTGTAATTGAGATTTATGAGGTATCACTCAATTTGATATAATTCTGAAATGTCTGTAAATGCATTAAAATCTATCCGAAATGTATTACATTTACTCATTCGGATGCATTGAAATTTATGAGTATACTTATGCTGATACTCTTCAACCATGTTGAGATGATACTTTACTGTGTTTACGAAACTTTTGTATGTAGCAGTCTTGTTTTATCAAATACAACACAGTGAAAGAGGTATTCATCGATATTTATATTTGGGTCAAAATGGGGGTTTTTTTTCTTCTAAATTATAATCGGTAGCAAGAGGCCTGGCTTCAGTCTTTGTATTTGGCCTCTATTAAATAATAGTCCTGGGCCTTTGATCAGCTGTACTGTGATTTTTATTTATTACATGCAATCTTTTTTTATAATGTATTTATTTTTAATTGCCATTGCATACAGCGATATGTTGTTTTTTTTTTTTTTTTTTTAGGTGCTTTTTTTAACCGAAATATATTTAAACTTGCACGAACTGCACATGTCGTTCGTAAAATTCAGTAAAAATTCAGCACAATGCATTTAAAAATCAACAAAATTATGATTATAATACTGATAATTATGCTTTAACACATTTATGATTCATTTAATAGCTAGCGCTGCTCGGGATATTTATATATATATATATATATATATATATATATATATATTTATATATGTTTTAAAGACAATATGGCATACCTAAATCTTAAATATAATTTATACATCCATGTGCATAAGGGTTTTAATAAAAAAAATAAAAATAATTAGACAGTTAATTTTATAAATATATTCCCTAAATAAGTTCAGAATCGTGACCCATATTTGTTTAATATCATATAGTTGCGGTTTATTGAATTCCGGACAGTTTTTTTTGTAAAGGCTTGTTTTTTCCTGATAATTATCAGACGGGAAGTTGTTGTTGAAATGTTTTGTTGTGATGCATGTGGTGTAGATTTATACCTTCCAGCCAAATACTCCTGCTATAACTCTCATTGGGGGTGTGGAATTATTCAATTGGATTCCCGGATTGTGGTCTTGTGTGTGTGTGTGTGTGTGAGTGTGTGTGTGTATGTGTGTGTGTGTGTGTGTGTGTGTGAGTGTGAGTGTGAGTGTGTGTGATTTTTACCTGTCGTCGAATTTGCTGACTTTGTGACTTCACCGTGTTTGGCAAAGATCTGCTAGATCAAGAACAGGGCACTTCGTCGGATGTAGAGAGACTTCAAACATTTTAACTGTGAAATGTGTGTTAGCGCCTCATGCACACACACAGTAAGAAGTACTTCAAAAATACATATGTATTAAAGTTAAAAAAAAAAAAAAAAAAATTGCACACAGCTTTAAATGGAATTTTGGGAAAGTTCTATATATTTGCATCTCGACTGCTCACCCTCAGGTGCTTCAAAAATACATATTTATTATGGTAAAACTTTAGCACACGACTTTGAATTTAATTTAGGGCTATTTCTAAATATTTTCAAACTCGATTGGTCACCCTCGGGCGGGCACACACACACGGTGTCTGCAGTGAGGGGGTCTCATTCCTCAGTAGTTTGGGCCTCAGTGTGTGTGTGTGAAGTTCAAGTCCACCATTTTGATGCAGTGTGTGAATCGAGCTCTATCGATACTTCTAGACAATATGGATCAAAAAATATATCCATTTTACTGACGAGATTAAACTACTTTTTTTTTTTTATAATTGCCACTCTATTTTAAGACAATTTAATTTTCTGTCAAGCAAGTTTATTTACTAAAACGCACACACATACACAAACAAACACACTTTTTTACGTAGTTGTGATTTTAAGTTAAATATTTTTTTTTAAAATCTGATTGCATTTTTTTGTGCACAACACTGAAATACTGGCTTTTACCAGCTTTACTTGCATTTACAATTCGATAAAAGAGATCCATAGATGTATTCTTTTTATTTTATCTAAAAATGCAAAAGCTTAATTTAAGGTTTAGTGTTAGTTTATCTGAATTATAATTAGCTTTATTAAAAAAAATCTATAATTTTATGGTAAAATCTGTGTTTTGCATCGTCTTGTGCATGTGTGTGTGTGTGTGTGTACTCGCATTTTTTTTAAACCATATATATATATTTTTTTTTATTTTATTTTTTTTAAATATTCAATATGTTTATTTCAAACTAAACTAGCAAACACACAAAGATCAGAATTGCAGATATTATAAAGCTTTTAGTGTATGGTTGTCTATTAGCGTGTGTATTGAAGCCAGTTTAGTCCCAAAATAACAGTGCAGAATTTAATATTTCACGGTTTTTATGATACACTGATCTCGTTTTATTTTTGATTTTAATCCATGTAAGTATTTTTAATCCTATTACTTTTGTCACAATTGTCTTTGTTTTCTGTAATGTGTTTGGGACACTAACAGTGTAACACACAAACACACATTTTAAATATACTGCATATATATATATATATATATATACTATTTTAAATGTATAATTTGTATATACATTAGCCGCAGTTAATTATAATTCATCATAATTCGTTTCTCTTATCCAAAGTCCGAACTTTCACCACAACGTCAGGATCATTTGTGTTTGCCGACAGATTCACTGCTAGATGATTTTTTTGTAAAGTTTGTTGAACGATTATTATTGGAAAAATAGATTTACGCATCTTTCCGTGTTTTTGCGTAAATGCACCAAATGTTTTGCGGAAAAGTGAGACAAAAGAAAGAGTACAAGACAGAGAGTGTGTGTGTCCATGTGCATAACTTATGATTAGCTCATATGCAAAACTGTAGATGTTTTCTGAAGTTAGAATCATGAAAAAGTATATAAAATAAGTATCATTGGCTTTAAAGGTCACAATAATATTTGAATTTATTTTTAAATATACTTATACGGTCAGTAATACGTTCTCTTTTTTAAAAACACTCCGCTATTGTTATGCATAAAATCATTTTTTGTATAGTCTTACAAAATCCTGTTTTTTTGTTTTTTGGAAATCCTTAGTCATATTATAAATGTGTATGTGGATTCAGCAGATCTCTGGGGGGGGAAACTTTTTTCTCTATTTCTTGTTTATGTTATGGCACCTTTTATATATTTATATTTGTACTAGCTCATGTTCAGTTGTTCAGAAATTTAAAATATAATGAGAAATACGTTAGAAGTCGCTTGGCATTTTTCCAACTAACGTTAGTCTGTTTTATTTGTAGAACTGCTAAATTTAAAATTCATCTCTTTGAATGAAATATTCACATTTAATCTCTTTATTCACACTGATTGAAGCCTGTTCTCTTTTTTCATGATCAGCAAATTTAATAATCACTAATTACTTCACCTTTTGTTGATCTTTGATCAATAATTCACTGAATAAATCTCTGCTGCCGTGATCAATTAAGCTTATTGATGGCTATGGTTCATTAAATTAAATAACAAAATGTTTAAAAACAGCATGATTTAATTATTTAAAAATGTAGATGTTATGCTTTCAAATGCATTTCACATGGATAAAGTACAGTGAAATATCACAAATACTGATATATTTTATATAAGCAAACAAATTACTAAGTCATTTTGCAAAATTATATTTATAATAATACATTTTTATGTGTTTTTCCTTAGTTTGAAACGGACTAACGGAGATGCAGCGCTGCACAGGTCAGTATGGATGTTATTTTCTTTTTTTAAGCTACTTAAATATGAATAATTGTTTAGGTTATAAAATAAAATGAATGCCCGTCATTTAACAACCACATGTAGTCACTTTATATTCACTGATTTGATGCTCCATCATCTAAACTTCAAATTCAACAGTTGGTGTTACACTGAAATGCACTGATTTAAAAAAACAAATATATATATATATATATATATATATATATTATTTATTTATGAAATCAGAAATAATTTTTTCGAAAGGTCCAATTATATTACCGTTTTTCAGACAGTGAGGTTGAATATAATGGGCTTTGGAGGGAAACACGTTTCCATTCTTATGCACCTGACAGTGGCGCCCTCTAGAGTCTGGCTCTGACACTGATTCACAATCCCACAATCACAAAGCACATGACGAAATTCATTTCTAAAACACCCCGTGCAATTGTTAAATGATTTCACTTTAGCCCTATTCGGACGGGACTAGTTTTCTAAACAATATCTGAATTACAATTCTTATCACCCGATGTCTGTCATGTATGATAAACATCTCCGTGTTTATAGCTGCGTTCACACCATGTCGTAATTACCGTCATCACGAGATTTCAACTTGTAGAAGGCGTTAAAATCCTCATAGAGCCTGGAAGATTCTTAGAGCTTCTACTTGTACCACCTGACCACTGCAGATTCCTTTAGGCATTGATAGTGTTGCCACTGAAATGCACAATTCCCAGCTTAGAGAAGAACGTCACATGGTCGTCATCTCGAAATGAGGTTACAGAGGCGGGAGTGTGTTTTCTAGACGTCGTGCTGTGCTTGCGTTCATCACGTATATGATTTTCTTATTGATATAACTTTAATTTAGTATTAAAACCCTATTGAAATAGACGTCTCATAGAAGTGGCTGTTTATAATAAACCCACATGAGTGAGCAGAGAAATCTAGTCAAGTATCCTGACACTGATATTAATATGGGCAGTTTGCCGTTGTATGAGAAGAACACAGATTAAAATCACCAAGTACTAATTTTTCTAACGTCCTCCATGAAAACTAGTCCCATCTGAATAGGGCTTTTAACTAAATGTACGGAGTAATTGTTGAGTCCAAGAGAGTGTGTTCACGTTTGGCGGTTTGGTTCGATTGAAATGAACTCTGTTGCGATTGCTCGGTTTGTGTGGTTCATTTGAACAAGTGTGAACGCTGCCATACGAATCCTGGTGCGCACCAAACAATCGGAGCGAGACCCACATGTTCAGGGGATCTTGATCCGGTTCTAAACAAACTCTGGTGCAATTCGACTGAAATATGAACTCAAAACAGACGTGATATCACAACATGCGACCCTAAAAAGGATGCAAAAGCATACCTGGTTTTTCTCGTCATAGTCACAATGTTCCCCATTACAGTTCAGTACAGACGTTGGAAACGCATCTCCTTGTACCAGATCTTCGTTTGTGTGTGACTGAGGAATTCCTACTGCTGTTTCGACTCCCATTTTATAAGCTTTTCACGAGTTCTCAGCTGGTCAAAATACCATCATATGTACGCTCATACAACGCGCACGTTTAGCTGAGCACACAGCATTGATTTAGATAAGTTCAGTCACAAAATATACGTCTTAAAAGAACCGAACTACAAGTGTGAACACCCGTTCATACCAAGAATGATAACTATATTTGCGTCCACACCAATGAACGATAACAGTCTGTTTATTCTCAGCTCGCGCGCTGCGGTTTCAAAGTGTGTATAACATGTTTTTGCTGTTCTTGTTGCATTTACGCGGCTTTAACCAGCAGATGTCCTCAGCATGCTATGTTTCGAGCGAATAGCTAGTGTAATCGATCTAATCTAACAGTGAATTTAGCTGACGAAGTCAGTATAGTGGAGTAAAAACAACGCCTAGTCTTTTTCATTGTTGCAATGTTGTCGAAACTAGCGATGGATACCTGAGGTAATTTTATGTTACACACTGTTTGCTAGCCTGGCATTTTTTGACTTGTCAAACACTAGTGGCTTTTTCTGGACCGCGGCGATTAACTTCTCCACAATGTCGTCCGCCATTTTAAATGCTTGAGCCCTTAAATTAGAATGGATTCTGATTGGCTATTAGTGTTTTGACGTTCAACAGCTGGAAAAAAATGGGTCTGAAAGTGATCCCAACGATATCGTTTCTCTATATCATTATTGTTATAGCTGTGGTGTGGACTTTGCTATTCTTTTATACGATTTTTATATCGTTCTTGGTGTGAACGGGCCTTTAGTCTCAATTGAGAAAGAGCCACATGTCGTTTTAGTCTGCCCACAAGTCATGACAAAGCTGTGGGTGTCTTCGTGCTTTCGTTAAAGTTTTAGTCTCATAATAATGTCTTTTTTCCTCCTGAGTGGAGAGATGTGCCTGGTTGAACTTGAACGTCTTCAAATTTTGTTTTTGCCTAATATTTGTCTTAAAATGTGTCTGTCTTACAGCTGAAAGAATTCAGGCTTGCATGATTACTCACTTTTACCACACTGAAGAAAGAAATCGGTGTCGGATTTACAATTTTCACTCAGAATTATAAATGCTAGTAAATATCACAAATAATTACAAAGAAATGGCAAGTAACACATTCAATTAAACATAAAATTTTAAAGTAGATTCTCCATTTTAATTACGAACAGTGCAGTCGGCAATAAATCAAGTGTAAGTCATGTGGTCGTGACTACATTTCTGAGAAATGGGTGACTTTAGATAGAAGAAGAATGAGTAGCGATAGAGTCCATAGACGAAGAAATAACACAATTCCTTCTTATTTGGCCGCTCAATTGTTGCCAACGGACTGCATGTAAATAAGCTCCTTCACAGCATCCATCAGCCCCTCTCAGAGCCCTGACCTTGGATCTGAGCCATAAACTTATTTTCTCAGCATTGGCAAGGATCTATAGCACCATTGTGACCTCTCTCACCACCTTTACCAGCTGAAATCTCTCCTAGTTTGACTAGTTATAGCAGTGTTGGAGAATATCTAGCAAATTTTTTATGGAAAATAACTCTATAAGTTGCACCAGGTCAAAATTCAAACATTATAAACACTACAGACATGTATCTTTGTGCATATTTTGTGTACTTGATGTTAAATGCATTATATAAGTCGCTTTGGGATTTCAGATGATAAAAACCATAACTTATATAATGGAAAATATGGTAACTGTGAAAGAAGTGATGCTACTAATTTGACTACGCTTCAGCTTAGGTGTAAAAGTTGTGTAAAATGGTGTAAAATGCTAAAATATGATAATCAAACATGCTTTTCTAAAAAAAAAAAAAAAAAAACTCATGTCGCACTGGAAAATCTGATTTGTTTTTTAGTGAATCAGTTTGTTCACATGATTCATGCAAGTGAACCAGTTCAAAAAGAATCAATTCTACGATTTGAGTCTTCACACAAAATTCTGCCAGCATTTGGCATGTTTATTCCTGTTTTAAATCCTAGCATTTTATCCCAAATTTAGAGTCCGATTAAGTGCAAACTTACTGATCATGAATCATGAAAATGTTCGGATTTTGATTTTGGCTTCCAACGATTATGAAAACAAGGTCATCTACGTGAAACGATTAATGTGTCGCATGGATTCTGATTGGCTCTCCATGTTTTTATCGTTCATCAACTGGGAAAAAAATCCATTCTGAAAGTGATTCCAACAATATAATTTCTCCGTGCCGTTATCATTATAGTTATGGTGTGGACTATCCTTTTATATTTAGAATGATTTTTTTATCGACTTATACGACTTATATTGTTATCGTTATCATCCATAGTGTGAACGGGCCTTTAATCTTAGAGCAAAAGGAGTAAAACAGGTTTGTTTGCTATTAGTAAGCAATGCTAGTCTTACACAACAGGCCCAGGATTGACTTCGTACCAGTTACTGCTGCTCCCCTGCTTGGGTTTGGCATAAAACACCATCCATATTGCTGTGTAAAAATGAATTATGAACTATATTGCATAACTGTACCCAACGCGCACAAATTTCCATGCCACCTCCTGTAGGAGCGCAGCACACAAATCTCCCAGAGTTCCTCTCCCACGAACCTGTGTCTGCTTACATTTCCACCGAGCAGATGGCCACACGGCATGGCATGGGATCTCTCGCGCTGTGATGCGTTCTGATATGTAAGGGGAAACTTCACAAGCGGACCGTAAAGGAGAAGTGGGTTGTTTTCTGATGGACTGTTTCGGTTTAGACGGCTCCACAAATTTGGTAAAAGTTCATAACATCCACAGTTTAGCTGTAGTATTTGTAGTACAAACCATTGTGAACACAGAATAGCTCATCATTCCTATCGTTGGATCAATGTAACTATGTTTTGTATGGAACAAAATAGGTATTCCCTGCTGGAAAGTTGTCGTAAACTAACTTCCATCTTGTTTTTCATGTCCGCGGGTTGAAGCGACCCCAAAGAACATGATATTTAGCCCCTGGAATGCGAATTTTACCAGGGGAACTCTGCCAAAAATGCGGATTTTACCCCCTGGAACGCGATTTTTACCCCCCTGAAATGCGATTGGGCTAGTTTTGAGTAGCAATTGAGCGGGTTTTATTGTGAAAACCTGGCAACCCTTACCGTTACTGGGATATTTTGCCTTCATTTTTCTACAGTTGTGACCACAGAGTAGCTCATCATTCCCATCGTTGGATCAATGTAACTGTTTTGTATGGAACAAAATAGGTATTCCCTGCCAGAAAGTTGTAACTACCTACCATCTTGTATTGTACGAATATTGTCGACTCTTTGATAGTTTTTGGAAGTAACGCAACTAACGTAGATGACTTTTTTCAAGTAACAACTAAGGTAATGCATTACTTTTTTAAATTTACAAATAAATATCTGAGTTACTTTTTTAAGTAAGTAATGCAAGTTACTTAGTTTTCCCATGTATTGACCAAGTGTGCCGCACAAGTCCTGAAAAGTGAAGCCAAAGCATTTCGTTGCTCCTTGGTGGCTGGCTACAGTATAGGTCCCTCTCCACAAACCAAACAAAAAAATCAAATTACGCTTCAAATAGTTTTTTTCCAAAGATGGTTTCTGTCATTTTAGGTAGTTCTCATCAGGCAGATGTGTATTCGAGTGTTTGTTTTCCCAGTAAATTTGGTTTTAGATATTTGATGCTATAAAAACGGAGTGTAATGTCATGATTGACAGCTGCTTGCGGTTTGGCTGGGACCTTGATGCCGTGGCTTTACCTCAGTATCACTACCAGTGTTGCCAAGTCCATGGTTTTCCCGCGGAATTGGGCTACTTTAACACTGTTGCCGCGGGTTGTTTTTCATGTCTGCGGATGGAAGCAGCCGCAAATAACACAATATTTAGCTCCTGGAATGCAAATTTTACCTGGGGAACCCCAACAAAAACGTGGATTTTCCTATCCAGAGCGCGATTTTTACCGGGAGACCCCCCCTGAAACGCGATTGGGCTAGTTTTAAGTAGCAATTGGGTGGATTTTGTTGTGAAAACTTGGCCACCCTGACCGTTACTGCACAGCTGAAAGATTTGTTTGAGCTGCGCCCCCTACTGTACAGGCGTGAATATGCATTTCCTTCAGCCTGAGGCTTATTAAACAAGCAATGCACGGCGTGAGGTTAGGGACGTCGTCTACTATCGCGAAAGAGGCCTAAGAAAGAGTTGAGGTATGTTCACGGCGCTCTAATAATAGCATAGCAACAGATGCGTTTCAATCAGCGGGCGAGGAGGGTACGAGGTGACAGAGGCTGACTGGACTAATGAGTCATTTTGATCAAGTCGAGGCTCTCTATCGATATATAGCAGATACTGGCTCACTGTTTGCTAAACACATTTCATCATAGATGGGAGTAGGAATGATTGGAAAAGTGATATTTCTTGCATTTATAAATCTCATCAGCATCACTCGTATAAGAAAACTAAATCATGTTTTGTCATAAAAACATAATTAGCCCAAAAAAAAAAAGGATGTTGAGAATTAATTCATGATTTAAGTGAATTATTCAGTCACATCATTTGTTGATGTAAATGTGTGGTGTGCATTTATTTTGGTAATTATCTGGTAAATGTATTTCCATTGTAGTTTATGCGCATTTGCTGCATAAAAATGGTCATAAATATTTAAACAAAACAAAAAAACATGAATTTTTTAATGCTCAAAAAATTGTTTCTAATCCCATATTAATTTTTATGCAATACCCCAAAATTTGAATAAAATTAGTGGATGGACAGCAGGCTATTGTTGTTTGATATTTGACTGTGGTTAAAAATAAAATGATGCCTGTTATTATTTTTTTTTTTTAAAAATGGCATGCATTTTTAATGCACATTTTGCATTATGCAGTACCCAAAAGGTAATAAAAATAAGTGGATGGACACCAGACTATTGTTATAGTTTGATATTTGACTGTGGATAAAATAAAGTAATTTTGCATTAAAAATGCATAAATTTTTTTTATTTATATTTTATTTTTCATCCAGCATTTTTTTTTATGCAATACCCTGAAGTTTGAATATAAATAAGTGATGGATGATATTTGACTGTGGTTAAAAATAAAATAATACCTGTTATTTTAGATTTAAAGAAATTGCATGCATTTTTAATACACATTTTTATTTAAAAAATATTATTTGTATTTTATATACATCCAGCATTTTTATTTTTTTTTAAGCAGTGCCCAAAATTTGAATAAAAATGAGTGATAGACACCAGGCTATTGTTGTGGGAAAAAAAGAGCATATGCATTAAGATTTCCAATGAATAAAAACTTTCGTTTGCTATATAGAGCGTTGCATTAATGTATTTATGGTTCTTTTAGGACCTGATGGACAGACATGGTCACCATGAACCGTCGTCGTATGGAAAGAGAAGGTGAATTCTGAAGAATCTTCTCACTGCTGTGTTTCACGGACGAGTTTGAACAACACGAGGGTGAGTAAACAAGTTTAATTCTGTGTGAACTGTCCCTTTAAGGCATTTGGCGGGCATCGGGTACAGTACACGGGGCTGCGATAGAAAACACAGTGAGTTGGGTTGTCAGGTGCTGTTGGCAAAGGTTAACGCTGTGCTTTAATAACAGGATGCAGCTGCTCTCCTTCATGAACGCGCCAGACTGACTCAGTGCGGGCCTGACCAGAGAGATGGCCCATAAGTCTTTTCTGGCCTGTCACTAAATAGCTTTTTCACATTGTATCAGTTACAGGGAACTGAGGAAACTCTGGCGTTAACAAGGCTAGTTTGGCCGGTGAGTGCTGAAAAATGGTTCAATTCAGGCTACGCGTCCTGCGCTGTTCGTGGGACAATGTGACGAAGGTCTGCTTTGGCCGAGAGCCTCTATTGGGCATTGTCTCACAGTTATGACAAATACAGTCAACGTTTGGGGAAATTATGAACAAATAACGTGGAAACTGTTGCTTGAATGATAGCGGGGAGGAAATCAGAGCGAGCCGGATTCCTTTGGCAATTGTGCGCAGTTGTGACTGTACTCGGGAACCCGATCCGGCCTTCATTGATTGATCATTGCTCCACATTCCTTAGCCTTTGAAGCCTGTGGTCAGATTCAATGCCGGCCCACCGAAAACCTTCATTGTCTCATTGTCTTACATCGAGCTGTGGAGTGTCGAAATCCTGTGCATCTGCTCTGCAAGCTTCATTGTAATAATGTTCATTATTTAGTTGTATTACTAGTGCTGTTTAGTGGAGCCCACTTGATGTTTAATCCACCGGATACACCCTGACGGTACAATTTATTTATTTATTTATTTTTTGTAAAGAGGCCATAGTAAAGAAAATGCTCATGAAAGTAGTAATGAGATTAAATGGATCATTCAGTCACATCGTTTGATGAGGTAAAGTCACATGACCTGTTGCATGTGCTTTTTATGTTAAATGTGTTTCCATCGAAGTTTATGCACTTGCTGGGAAAAAACTGTCAAAAGTTTAAATAAAAAAAATGTATTAATGCACATTTTTAACATTGTACTTACTGTACTTAAAATTACTTATTTTATTTATTTCTAATCCAGCATTTTATTAATGCAATACTCCAAAATTGTAATAAAATTAAGTGGATGGACTTGTTACTTTTGTTTATTTTACAAACTTTGGATAAAATAAAATAATGTATGTAATTTTACACACACACACACACACACACACACATATATATATATATATATATATGTGTGTGTGTGTGTGTGTTTGTGTTTAATGCACATTTTGAAAAAACAAAACTTTTATTTATTTATTTATTTGTAAATTTCTAATCCAGAATTTTTATGCAACACCACAAAATTTTAATAAAAATAAGTGGATGGACTTATTTTTGTTTGTTATTTTACTTTGGATAAAATAAAATAATGTATGTAATTTTATATATATATATATATATACACACACACAATGTTAATTTTTTTAATTTTTATTTGATTTGTTTCTAATCCAGCACTTTTATGCAACACCTCAAAATTGTAATAAACATAAGTGGATGGACTTGTAAAATAAATAAGCTAAAAGGACACATGATTTATAATTGTTCTATATTTGACTATGGACGAATAAAAAGCAAACGCATTAAGATTTCCCATGAATAAAAACGTTCAAAAGTTTCAAAAGTCTCACACAAGGCTGACGTGATGAGATTAGAACAGTTTAAATGGAAACCTGAACATTTTTAACCTGCTGAATCTCCTGAGAAAAAGACCTCCGTAATCTCACACGTGAGCTTCAGATCTCAGTAATGTCTCAATCTGAGCTCAGATCTCAATATGAACTCCAACATTTCTCATCAAATGATCTGAGATGCTCCATGTTTATTTTATAGCTCTAACTGGATTGACTCATTTGTGTCTGTTTTATCTCTTCTCAGGAGATGAAGTTGAACACCACGTCTGCACCGGATCTGAATGCACCGGAAGTGTGTGATTTTATGTTACGATGTCACATTGGTACGTGCATTCAGTTGACAGACACACTGCTCTGCTACATTTTATTCATAAATACAAAATTATTGCCATTTAATTGATAAAAATCATGTCTTGCATACGATATATATGGAATTAATTTTAACAGTACCGTTGTTGAAGTCTAGCTTCAAACTGATTGGTTCTTTGGTTGGTGAATAGTCTGCAGTGACGTGCAACTTCACATTAGCTTAGTTGTGAACTTAAATTATGCGCAAAATTGGAATATCGCATAAAACGTTTGCAAATAAAGCACTGTTTCCATCCAGTCGAAGAGAACAAAATCATCACTTCCTGATAAACTGGCGCTAAATATGACTAAGAAAAGCAGAAGTAGCCACTGTATGGAATCATTTTCGTATATAATAAACTACTAGCATCTCCGAGCGCACAGACGAAACGCAATAAATGCGTTATCTTGCTTTCGGAGGCAGTTGTGAAAGACCGTTCTTACGGTAATTATATTGAACCACTTTGACGACAGACTTTGCTCAGGCATCAAAACAGCATTTCAGATGTTGTGCAAAAAAGATCAGTCCGCTGGTTAGTCCAGTTATGCCGTCCCATCAGGCAAAGTCACATGACCTTTTTTTAAGGTAAATGTGTTTCCATCGTAGTTTATGCGCATGCGCAATAAAATTATCCGACTCAGTTGAGCATTTTTCTTGGGCAGTTTATGCGCGTCTTGGCATTTACATCCAGCAGTTTCTTATGCGATATCCCAAAATGTGCATAAAAACATGTGGATGGAAACACAGTTTATTTTATGCAAAGTAATGCGTTACGTTATTTTTGCGTTATCGTCTCTGCATTCACTCTTGATTTGTGGACAGGAAAGCGGTCAGTCGAGTAAATGGGAAAACAAAGTTACTTAATTGAAAAGGATATTTTGTTGTAAATTTAAAAGTAATGCATTACTTTACTAGTTAGTTGAAAAAAGTAATCCGATTACGTAACTTGTAATGCGTTACCCCCCAACACTGGACGTCAATAGCTGGGTTTCCATCCAAACGTGAGGCGAAGTTCGCAAAAAATTTTTTTTTAATTAATCAGGTGCGTTTTCATCAGGTTGTTCGAGCGGATGACGGTGGTATTAGTAACTTAGTAACCAACAGTAAATAAAACACCATCAGGGGAAACAGATGACTAGTCACATGGGTTTAACGTTCGCTACGTCAGAATTTATTCGGCAAATGTGTTCCATCTCCCATTATTCACATTAACTCTGTCTCACACAAGTCAAAAACCACCTCAATTTTTTCCAAAATTTGGCGTGTTCATCACTTTCTGAGGGGATACATAAAATTTTGCATAAAAACAGGGTGATGGAAACTGAAAAAATGGTGTCCTGAACTGTTTTATTGTTCATTTCATAAACTTGCACCAGCATGTGACGCATTCATTGGTGTTGCTCGTACATCAGGGACTCTTCTTACATACGCTACCATCCAAAAGTCGTACGTTTTTTTAAATATTTTTTTAAAAGAAGTCTCTTCTGCTCACCAAGCCTGCATTGATTTGATTAAAAATTCAGTAAAATCAGTAACAATAGTAATTACAATAGTACAATAGTACAATTTACAATAGTAAAATATTATTACTATATAAAATAGCTGTTTTCTATGTGAATATATGTTAAAATGTAATTTTCAGAAATCATTCTAATATGCTGATTTGCTGCTCAAGAAACATTTCTGATTATTATCAATGTTGAAAATATGTTTATGGAAACCGTGATGCATTTTTTTCAGGATTCTTTGATGAATAGAAAGTTTTCTTTGTGTAGAAATCTTTTGTAACATTATAAATGCCTTTACTGACACTTTTTATTATTATTTTAATGCATCCACATGTGCATTTCTGAATTTCACATTCATATGTGGCTGTGTTTGCACTCACACGTACCTTTTGCACTGCATATGTGACTTTATCTTCTCGCTGCGTTCGCCCTCAGTGCCCTGCTGTAACTCATGCGCTCTCAGCCGTAGAGGTCACGCAGGGGTCGCGGCGTCTGCGGCGTCGACCCTCCCCCACAGCCAGACACAAGCCTCGCGCAGTCCGTCCAGTCCCGCACATCTGTAACAGGAGCTGTTGGCATATAAAAATAGCTGCTTCAGGCCTCTGCCCTGTGAACCCGGGGGCCGGCGGAGCCTCTCTTGCCCTATTTAGCATCTGCCGAGCAAACTCAGCTGTCTGGATTCCTCCCGTCTGCACCTGGGGCCCCTCGAGGCCGCACTATCGTTGCGGGGCGATCCTGATTAAAGGGTGTGCTGGGTAACCAGATTATAGAAACCCAAGAGGAAATCGGTTAGCAATAGTAGCAGTTTTATGGGGGGTTTTGGTCTCAATCAAAAATGCATTTAAATGCAATTTATATTCAATTTCTGGATTATGATTCTGGCTTAAAGTCGAGGTCAAGGCTGTGTAACTGTCCTGTGATCATAAAAAGTTTGGAAAAACTGCTTATCAAATCAATTTTGCTGTCATGTGGCAATAAAACCATAAAACAAGAAATCACAGAAAGGACAGCTGTAGAACTTCATATGTCAACATTTTATCGCTTATGTATTAGTCAAAAAAATGAAACAACAAAATTGTTTTTTTAATGATAATAAACGATATATTTAAATAATGTAATATTTAAAATAAATATTAAATATGTCATCATTATTATTTAATATCAATTATATTAATATGATATAACATAATATTAATTTAATAATTATTAAATAATGAAAATAATTATTTAATTAAATATGTTTATTATATTACTCTAATTTTAAACTTAATAAAATATAATATTTAAATATAAATATTTATAAAAAAAATTGTAGGATTTTGTTTATAGTTATCATTATAAATAAGGCTGCATTAATTTAATTAAAAATACAGTAAAATCAGTAAAATTGTTAAAATATTATAACAACTTACAATAACTGTTTTGTACGTGAATATATTTTAAAACGTAATTTTTTCCTGTGAATTTTCAGCATCATTACTCCAGGCTATAAATAATATATTTATATTTTAATAATTTCATATTTGAAAATATTACATTTAAAAAAATTATATATTTAAAAAGCATTATTTAACATAAATTATATTAACATAACATTATAATATATAATATTAATTTAATAATTATTATTTAATATTTAAAATATTGAATAAAATATTTAAATTATTAATTAAAATTATAATATTTAGTAGGATTTTGTGTCGAGAGTTTATAGAGATCTGACAGAATAGGGAGAAGGCAGGTTGGGATTGGGAAATGACCCAAACTGAATTCAAACTTGGGTTGCCCACATAAGCGCCACCGTGCCACACGTGTGCATCGTCCACCAACGTATTTGCTTTTCTTTACCCAAATCTGACCTCTTCCTGAAGAGACGGCTTACCATAACATCAGCAGATAAAGACGAAGACTCATTTCTCTTCATTACAGATGCAGAAAGACAGACGTGTGTAGATGAAGACGGAAGGAGAGATGAACAATGATCAGACTGAGATGAGTTTGAAACGCTTCCCACCCCTCATGAAAGGTGCCTGTTCAAATCCACACAATCACCTTCTTTCACTAATGCATTTGTCTTTCTTTAGTCTGTTTTTACCCTAAAATTGATTGCCTTTTCAAATCTAAGTTCAATTCCACAATTTCTTGTCATCGAACAAGACTTTAGGCCCACTACAGGTGCTGCGGCCCCCGCTGAAGACTCCGGCTCTTTCTTTATGTTGGATGCAGCAGTGTTTTTGTTAATATTTTAAATTATATTTTTCGGTTTTCACTTTAATTTTGGTTTACGTTTTAGCAATTATGCGCATACACTTTTTAGCAAAAGTGTGGTTTGTCATTTTTTTTATTTTTTTTATGTCTATATAGTTTTCATTCATTTTTATTTATTAGTCTTTGTTTTAGTATGGAAGCTTGTTTCTACCATGGAATGAAAAATAAAAAAAGGTCATCTGACTTTATCTAGGTAATCTGAGTTTATATCTCACAAATCAGACTTTTTTTTTCTCATAATTGCGAGTTTATATCTCACAAATCACTTTTTTCTCATAATTGCGAGTTCATATCTCCCAAATCTGTTTTTTTTCTCAATTATGAGTTCATATCTCACAAATCAGACTTTTTTCTCATAATTGTGAGTTCATATCTCACAAATCTGATTTTTATTTCTCATAATTGTGAGTTCATATCTCACAAATCTGATTTTTTTCTTAGTTGTGAGTTTATATCTCACAAATCACTTTTTTTTCTCAATTGCGAGTTTATATCTCACAAATCAGACTTTTTTTCTCATAATTGCAAGTTTATATCTCACAAATGCGAGTTTATATCTCACAAATCAGACTTTTTTTCTCATAATTGCAAGTTTATATCTCACAATTGCGAGTTTATATCTCACAAATCAGACTTTTTTTCTCATAATTGCGAGTTTATATCTCACAAATGCGAGTTTATATCTCACAAATCAGACTTTTTTTCTCATAATTGTGAGTTCATATCTCCTAAATCTGATTTTTTTTCTCAGTTGTGAGTTTATATCTCACAAATCACTTTTTTCTCAAAATTGCGAGTTTATATCTCACAAATGCGAGTTCATATCTCAAATCACTTTTTTCCTCATAATTGCGAGTTTATATCTCACAAATCAGACTTTTCTTCTAATAATTGCAAGTTTATATCTCACAAATCACTATTTTCTCATAATTGTGAGTTTATATCTCACAAATCTAATTTTTTTCTCAGTTGTGAGTTTATATCTCACAAATCAGACTTTTTTCTCATAATTGCGAGTTTATATCTCACAAATGCGAGTTCATATCTCACAAATCTAATTTTTTTCTCAGTTGTGAGTTTATATCTCACAAATCAGACTTTTTCTCATAATTGCGAGTTCATATCTCACAAATTGGGAACTTAGTTTATACATAACTTGCAATTCTGAGAAAAAAGTCAGAATTACAAGTTTAATATCTCACAATTCTGACTTTTTTCTCAGAATTGCAAGATATGTATAAACTAATTCAGACTTTTTTCTTTATAATTGGGTGTTTTATATCGTAATTCTGACTTTATTGCAATTTCCAGTTTATAACTCGCAGTTAAAAAAAAAAAAGTCCGAATTGTGAGAGAAAAAGTTGCAACTACCTTTTTTATTTTTATTCTGTGGCAGAAACAAGCTTCCATAGTTTCGTTGTTGTTTTTTATACTTTCAGTTTGTTTGATGACGTTTATTTTTACTTTTTTTTTTTTTTTTAATGGTTTTACTTTTAGTTGACGATAATAGCCCTGCTTCCGTGATGTATTGTAAGTTTATTTTCAGACGTGGCTCGAGCGCTGACGTCTCTCCAGCGTATCACACTGTCCTTTGGGGTGAGGTAGTAGGTTGTATAGTTTTAGGGTGACACCCTTCCTGTTAGATAACTATACAACTTACTGTCTTTCCTGAAGAGGCTGTAATATCACCGTCATCTTCCTCTTTAAACTCCGCGACGGATGGACATGAAACCGAAACACGACTAGACAGGACTGGGTTTGGATGGATGAAGTCTCTGGAACGGACTACATCCATCAACCAAACATCAAAACTGAATTACATAATGCTGGTTAAATGATTAATAGATTTCTTGATGTTGATTTGATGATTTTAAATGTTAAAATGCCTTATTATGCCCTTTTACAAAGTCTTGATGTTGTTTCTGGGTCTACTAGAAGAAGTTTTCATGCTTGAATGTTCATTAATTTTCCCATATTCTCCATTGTTGCAGCTCCTCTCTTCCTAGTCTGTCAGTATAGACAATAGATAAGATCATTTTTCATTCTTATGAAAGTCCCCGGGAATATTTCAGCATCTCGAGGCCTCGGCATTCAGGATGTTTTTCATTTCGAACTTTCGAATCTTTGCCCGTGAAGTTCATTATTTTGCAGGATACTAGCATGACTCTGCGCCTGTCATCGCGAGACGGTCGCTCCTGATGTTCGTACAGGGTGAGGTAGTAGGTTGTGTGGTTTCAGGGTAGTGATTTTGCCCCATCAGGAGATAACTATACAACCTACTGCCTTCCCTGGAGGGCAGCGATACGGCACCAGCAGGAGGCGCTGCATCTTTCATGCCCTCATCAGGACATACAGGTACATTCAAATGGTCAAATTAACAATACATAAATATTAATCACCCAATGAAATATTCTGAAACAATCTATATATAGTCTGTATGCTAATGTGCTCCGTCAACACTGACAAAATAAATGTTTAGCAGATAAACTAAAGCCTATTGGCTTCATTAAGTCATTTTGATATTTTAAACTGTTTAGCAGATAAATATTATGAGAATATAAATCCCATTCTGCAATTTTTGTGGTGTATCAGTTGTTATAACACGTCTGAGAGAGAACGATTTACAAATAAAACAGACTGTAATAAAGATGTTTCTTGTTGTGTCTTGTTTCAAATTGCCTGAGAAAGAAAAAGAACAATAAATGAAATCTCACACACAGTAAAAGAGCATGTAGTTGTAGTTCTTCTAAGCTTTTTTGCACACACTTTGTAAAGCAGCTCGTTTAATCGCTATTTCCAGACGATGCAGAACTCATCAGCTTTAAAAATGAATTCGGTATCATGAAATCATTTTAAATCCGTAGACTTTAGTTGTTTAGTCTGATTATTTTAGCCAGGTAAATGACTAACTAGTGACATGCACATTAGGTTTAATGTCCTAGGGTTCATTTTTATTCAAATATATATTTTAGAGATGCACCGATACTAAATTTCTAGCCGATTATTCACAGTGATATCTGCCGATAACGATACCGATAGTTTGGGGGTTCTGCCTTTTATACCTTCTTTTAAATTCATGATCATTTCATTATAATTAATTATATTTGTAATTATTATATTTTGAAAGAAATGCAAATAACTCAACATTTCATCAACTTGTTTCTGAGGAACTGGTACACATTACTCAGATTAATATTAACACACAAACTAAATTCTGAAGATTAAATTAATATTTTTTAACTTTCTAAATGTTATTAATTCATATAATTACTATTAATATTAAACATCAAACTGGTTTCTTAGCATTTTCTTTACACAAATGCAGTACATTTTCCTGCCCTCTTTTGATTGACAGGATATATCAGCCCTGAACAATGGCCGATGGTGTGAAAACTTGCTTTTATCGGCCGTTATATCAGTGCATCTCTAATATATACACACACACATATATATGTGTGTATATATATATATATATATATATAAGATTGCAAGATGTCTTTTTTATCATGAAATGTGTTTTATGTATAGATTTTATTGTCGTACCCCCGTCACATGACTTACAACCTTAAACTATGAACATGCATCATAAAATATCTTTAAACCTTGTCATTTTTACAGCAAAAGGTTAGTGGTTTTGTTTACCAAGTGAAGTGTTTAAAAGCTTGAGATTAAACGAGACATACTGTGTGAAGAGAACAGGGGGAAAAAAGTTACCACGTTTAATAATTGTGCAATTTTGTCCTATGCAAAAATTAAAAATTTGTTAAAATTGTGAGAACTGTACAATAGGCTTATATTTTACGGTTATTTTACTCCATGTTTTCAATGTCATTTCCAACACACAATGAGCAATAATTTAAGATGTGAGTTTGTTTATATATATATAAAGACATTTAGATGTCCGCATCAATAGAAATTTACAAAAGTGATTTTATATACATAGAAAGCACATTAAATGCAAGTAAAATGTCTACTTTTAAGGTTTCACATAAGTTTTGGGAGAATAAAATGTCAAAATGTGGGTGAAATAATGTTCCATTGTCATTCAGTGTAACGCTTATATTTATGTAAAATGTGAAACATACTTATTCTGACCTGTATGTAGTAAAATATATAAAAGAATAAGTGAGCATACTAACTTCTATTGCATTTTAAATGAGTAAAATTGGACAAATAGGCAAAACCTAAGATAGTTGCAAAGTTTAAAAATGTAAAATTACAAGTAATTAGCATTTGGGGTAAAAGTAACTAGTCTTTAATATGGCATAAATAGATTTTTGTTATAAATATCCCTGACACTGAATTACATTTTAGTGGGTGTCTTCTGTAAATCATGGTAAAAATGTATGATATTTAATTTTTGCTCAGAAAACAAACAAATTAAACAGGACCCATTCTGATGCACTGAAAAACAACAACAGCAATTCAAAGCTGTATTACACTTGTTGTTTTGATGCTTGAAAACCCTTTTTCGTCTGTATATATATATATATATATATATATATATATATATATATATATATATATATATAGTAAGCTTATATATATAAGTTTACTATATATAGTAAATATCAGTCCTCGAAATCAAAAGAAGCTAATTTCTACATAATTGCATATAGAGAATAACTTTTTCAAGCTAGTAGTTTGTTGTGTTTCGGTGGTCATTCATATGGGCATGGCTGTATTTATTGGATCACCTCAGGGCTGGACAGACTTCGACCGGATCATAAACTGGACCCCACCGGACTGGAACAGGTGTCAGAACCTCACATGGACAGAGTTTTACACATTAGACAGAAAAAAAAAACATTAACCTTAACATTAACATTACTGACCGCGTTAGATGGTAGTGTCATAATGACGACAGTTCCCTTCATTCGCAGGCCGTGTGGAGCCATTTAAGATATTTTTTTGATGCTTTGATCCTTTATACTACAATATATACACAAAAATGATTAGAAACTGCCTCAATTTTTCTGCAAAATGGCGCTAAATCATACGAAAAACTGCTGAGCTAGCTTGTGTCTGTCAGTTAGCCAACGCATCATCATAACTTTATAACAGAGACATGGCGCCATCTGTTGGTCATTTTACTGAAATGTATTTAGCACGATTTTAGGCCTATTACTTTATGATATACGGTTGATTAATAATATGTTTTTGCAGGAATCATGCTAATTTGATACTCTGTTATTATCAATTTTTGGAACCTGTGGTACTTTTTTTTTTTTTTTTCTCCAGGATTTATTGATAAATAACAAGTTAAAAAGAACAGAATATTCAAAATAGAAATATTTTCTAACAATATAAGTCTTTACTATCACTTTTTATCAATATAACACATCCTTGCTGAATAAAAGTATTAATTAAAAAAAATATTAAGCATCACAACTGTTTCCAACATTGATAACAAATCATCATATCAGAATGATTTCTGAAAGATCATGTGACACTGAAGACTGGAGTAATGATGCTGAAAATAGAATATTAAAATAGAAAACCTTTATTTTAAATGGTAATAATATTTCACAATATTACTGTTGTATTTTTGATCAAATAACTGCATGCTTGAAGAGCAAAAACATTAAAAATAGTAATGTGTCCAAACTTTTGACCAGTCAGGTTGGGTTGTATTTTAAAAATGCTTTTATAAAATGTATTAATTACTATATTAATCTAAAACAATGATATCAAATATTAATGAATGTGCTAACATTATTTTAGTTGTTGCTACAGTCACGGCTAATTATTGCATTATATCAAAAAAAAACCAAACTCATCAGAAGATCTTTTGTTAGGAAACCGTTCAGATGGCAGTGATTGATTTTCCACAGGTTTCAGGAGAGATCCCAGCTGTGCTCTGCAGAAATCAACATTTTCACCAAGTCTTATGCAAGTCCCATTATTTCAGCATCTTGCAATCTCATATTGTCCAGGATGTTTTTTATTCCATTTTAAACAAAGTCTCTGCCATGACTATTCTCTGATGGTCTGTCAAACACACTTTCTAAGCTCATTATTTTGCAAGCTCATAAAATGACTGTAAATGCTGTTCACTGTTTAGGGACATGCTGTGTGCAATATCTAGATGAATCCCTTTTGCCATTGCTAAAACACTTGCATGCGATTCTTTACTCGATTTTATTCTGGGTTGCCTTTTGATAAGGGTCAGAAACCATATATTTTCATGTACAAAGACACATTTGTTCTATGTGAGGATAATGTTAAGTGTGACATTATAAAGGCAACATATTGTTTTCAAAATTAATTCATGACAACTCTGAGTATGGGAATGTTAATGTATTTGGTCTAGATCTGCTACGCTTCTGCTGCTGCTGCAGTTGATGGACGGACTTGCTACTGCTAATATACACCGAAACGCTGCTGCATAAATAGACACACATAAATCCTGTAGCAGATCTACACAGGTGGAGCTGGGGAGGTGGAGGGGTTCAGAGGAACTCTGCAGGACTAGCTTACAGCAAACACTGAACCAGACTATTTAAATGTCGAGGGCTCAGCCAATCAGCCAATCAGCTTGTGCCATGCCGTAATAAGGGCTGCATCCAAAATCACATACTATATAGTAGGCGAAAAATTATGACAAAAAGAAGTATGTCTGAATTCACAGTACTCATAAAAGTACCCGGATGACCTACTACTTCTGAAGTGTGCATACTTTGCTATCCCATGTGGCCATGGGAGAGGATTTGTGAATGGCAGTGAAGCGACGCAACTGACGCTGGTAGATCACATGATAACGACAACATGGCGGATGTAGTGCTTCCATTATATTCATACACACATTCATACAAAACATACTTTTTTTAGCAGTCGTGATGTAATTACTTAATTACAAAATAAATACTTACCCAAGTGAGTATGCGATTTCGAACGCAGCCGATGCAAATGGTTTACATGTAAAGGACCGATCAGCCTGCGCCCTCTAGAGTTTCATGACTGAACTAGATATTTTGGCTTATATTTTGTACCCATTATGAGAGAAACTTTTTTTTATTTTTTATTTTCAACATCAAATTAAGTGATTCACTTGAACAATTTGTAAATTTCACAATAATTGCAAAGAAACGTATACTTCGCTTTCCGCGCCTGCACATTGTGCTCAGTACTGTGCGTATTGCCACCTAGTGGACTCTTCTGACCTGCTTGCAAATGCGCTGTTGCACGTTTACCGTCCGCGCGGTCTTGAAATTTGGGCTGCACGCGGACGGGGAGTGCGGCTCCTCCGCATGACGTAAATTACGGTGCGAAAATACCTGGGGTCGGCGATACCACCTCGGTTTTTTTCTTACCAGTGTGAAAGAGACTCAAAATACTTTGTCAGTGTTGCACATACAATTAAGAGTTACACACCATTTTAATCTGTGAAATATCTTCTTTTATTTGTGTACACTCAGAGTAAAAACAAAACGTTGTGCTTTTTGTACATGATGCGCGATCTTTCGTCTCCCTCTGAACGAGGTCCAATCTGCTAGTTCTCAGAAAATGAACTGTAACTTAGTGAATACTAAACACAAAGAAATGAGTCTTTGAAATGGCAGGTTTTAAATCGTGTAAGTCAAATCGAAAACAAAAATTCTCTGTTTATGTAATCTGAATGAAAAGAGAGACATGTCAGACGTCCGCGAGTCAGCTCATTACCCGCTAATGCGGCCAAGCCCACGGAGCGAGCGCGGTATTCAGACGCAAATTCTGAGGCAATACATGTATACATTGTGTATTTATTATCTTCAAAAGTGTTTATCTGCATGTTATAGCCATGGTTAGCAATCTCTGGAAGCCTCTGTTAGTTCCTGGAATGTCACATGATATGCCTTTTCTTCTTTGAGACATTTGTGGACTAAAGGAGCACAGAGCGCCCTCTGGCTGCAAGTATGAATTGAAAACAGTATCCAGCGACTAGAAATATTGAATAAATATTACTCCTCTGTATAGAAAATTGACATAAACATATGAGAATCCATCAGTATTTCTCCAAATGTGCATGCTTTTAAGCATATTAAGAAATTAGAGTCAATATAAGATTTTAAGAGTCAAAATGTGAAGCTTGAGTCTTAGATCTTTTTAATGATGTATAGTTTGTCAACTGCACATTAACATTTAGGCTATATAATATAACAAATATAGTAGCCTATATGAAATGCCATAGAGGTAGGAATGTTCATACGCTTTGCATCACGGAAATACATTATATTTTAAAGTATATTAAAATAGAAAAACATTATTTGGTTAGAGTCTTCTTTTAAAAACATTATAATGGCAATGCGTCCAGTCTTTTGACTGGTACTGTAATTTAACATAGGTCTATAGAAATTTTTTTTTACATGATGTGCAATAATACGTGCATGAGATCACAAAAATCATGTTTTTTGTTTTTTTTTTTGTCAAGAGTGGACATTAATCCTCTTATCAGCATGATCACAGAGGGTTTTTTCACATAGCTTACCTGACTGAAAGAGCTCATTATTATGCAGGTCATTATGCAGATCTTTTGTCTTCTCAGGTGTGAATCACAGCATTATTCATGATGATTCACACCTCCACGCATACTGTGTTTCTTGACAAAAAATGTCTTAGAAAATGTAAATTTCTCTATTGTTTTATATGAACGAGTAGGCAGGATAATTTTTACATAATTTTGAAACACAAACATGTACATACAT
>CM074455.1:2260000-2362500 GCA_037101425.1 Elopichthys bambusa
TCTCAGAGTCCCGCAGGCTTCCTCTAATCTGCGTTTACTGCGCTGTTTTTCTCCTGGTGTAATTTACTCTAAACTGCTCTCTCACAGCGCCTTCTTCAAATACGATAAAGCTGGTTGCAGTGTTATCCGACAGATTGCTTATGCTTTTAATGTGTTTGCAGAGCTGCAATAGTCAGAGAGTTTATTGTGTGGCAAATGACCATCTTAGAAGACATGGACTGATTCATTAGAGTTTAGAAATAATCGTTATGATATTCAAGCTCTCTAGTTCAATATAAGTGGGACTTTTCTTATCCTAACCCAAAGTATGAGTAATTGTAATAGTGATGTTTGCTCTACTAATAATAATTAGTACTATTGGCCAAAATCTGAGCGTCTTCATTCATTTGTCCACCTGTTTTTATTGGTTCCAGCTCTACTGTGACAAGCAAAAGCATTGCATTGAGGGATAACACTGCTGTTGAGTCCCAATAAACTCAAATATTTAGGCTGTTTTGCCAGTGAAACTGGTACTGTCAGCAGATACAGGCATGTTGCTGGACACGGGTTCTCGCATACAGCCTGTGAGTTGCAGCATGCATTGCCATGACTCTCTGTAATTTGACCCAGATCTTGCAGTACCTATCTCAGATTTACTAGCTACATAAATGCCATCTGGGTTTTTCCATCTCCGGTTATAATAACTGATCTTTCACAATTTTCGGGTAGGTTTGCACTACTAGTTCTTCGGGTTGCAATTAAATTTAATCTCATGCATCTTCTTTAGTCATATGATAAACAAAATTAGCATTTTTAAAATCTTAACAAGACAAACTGATTTTCCACCTCATTATGTCGTGACTTTAGAAGCAATTTGGACTATTTTATGGTTGGCATAAAATGATTGCAATAGTCTTTTTTATTGTGATGTATATCTAAGTGAAACTGCTTCTCAAACAAGAACAAATGTAGGGCGGGGCTAGATTTTGTTCATGGCGAATTGATTGGATGGTTGTGGTTCGCTATTGGTGGATCTCATGTGAGTGACAGGTTGCCCCGCCCTCGTCATCAGAGAAGAGAAGAAATGTCTCTGCAAGAGGGAGAGGAAGTTATTTTGATTAAAGATTATGAGGCACACGAATTTAATAAAAATAATGACGTGCACGGATAAATCATTTATAATAAATTCTGCGATATTCCATAAAAAAGTACGAATTTAGATTTCATGGCGGCTTTAATGTTATAATAAGTTTTGAAGTAATGTTTTTCCTTCAAATGGTATGACCTTACGATTAACTCCTATTTTGGACCATTTTAGTTTCGGAGCATCCCTTGTTGGGATTTAAAACTCGCACTAGTTTAATTTAGATCTTTCTAAATTTGGTTGCTACATTTGTATAAAGTTCTAGAAAGTCCTAAGCTCTCTAGTACTAGAGTACTAGTACTCATTTCCTACAAGTTCAACAAAAAGGTGAGCAAATCGGAAACTCGTAATTGTGGTAATTCCAACATTATTTGCCATTTCTGTTATACATTTGTTAAGTTGTAACTTGCATTGCCTGGCTAATGCAACAGAGCCATGGACACAAACCAGACTGTCCTATTCTCGGGCCGGTGTTTAAATTACTAAAGCAGACACACTGCTTGAAGCACCAACCCCCCATAAACTTGCATAACCGGACGTTCTGTAAAGGTCATGGAGTTTACCTTGTGTTTTCTTAGTTGTGTTGACCTTATTTTGCTGTAGTTTTCAGGCTTCTTCTGTCATGACATCTGTGGAGTATTTTAATGTTTTGTAACTGTACACTCTAAAAAATGCTGGGTTAAAAATGGACAAACCAAGCGATTGGGTTAAATGTTTGCCCAACCTGCTGGGTAGTTTTATTTAACTCAACTATTGTTTAAAAATTACTGTATTGCTTGCTTAAAATGAACCCAAAATATGCTGGGAATTAACATTTATTAATATGTTTAATGAATATTTATTAATAAGTTTAATTATAATTAAACAATAAACATTTAATAAATTGCTTATTAATAAATGTTCACCTTTGATCATTATTGTTGCCTCTAGTAATTACGTGTCTGATTTCCAACCTATTTTGGGTTCATTTTAAGCCAGTCATATAGGGTCATTCCGTGTCAAACCAACCAAATTTCGGAAAATTTCCCAGCTCAAATTTTTGATTTTGTTAATATTTTTTTCTGTAGAAAGACAAACATAAATAGTGGTGAAGCCAATATATTAAATGTCACAGATGTATAATTTACTGAGTAATCCACTATTTTGTAGAGGGGGGTCAAAATGACAATTTGGAGCCAAATTAGAGGGGTGTAAAAATGATCTTAGAAAGATGGCAGTATCATTATTTTATTTTTACACAGAGATTGGTAGATCTATTAGTAAAATCTGTTGACTTTAGCAGCCCTTGTTTCATTATATGCCAACAGTGACAGTTAAAAAATGGGAAAAAGCACTTCCAGATGTTTTTTTGCCTCAAGTTTGCATGCCTGAAACTCAAGAAGTATTAAAGATATCTTAATATTCTTTTAGTTTCTGGTTCTTAACCAACTGTCCTTTTGGTATCTTCATTTTAAAGGCCCTCAATGGTTCAATCCCAGAGATATGGAGATCTTAATGCGGCTCCATGAGTAAATTGTACACATTTTCAGTGGTCAAAAACCAAATGTGGGTCACTTTGCATACAGCGGATACTTTTTTCTTTCAAAGAGGAATATTTAAAGAACAAATAATGTTAAAACTAGAAATGTATCTCGTGTTTTTCTATCAGCTCAATTGCATAAAACATATCTGAGTGCCATAAATATTCCTTTTCTAAAGTTGTCATGGCTGTAACTCTAAAAGTATTCAAGGTATCTTAATATCCTTCTAGATTCTCATTCTTAATAAACGTTTCTTTTGAAATCTTCATTTTCAAGGCCCTATATAGTTCAGTCCCATAGATATTGGGACCTCAAAGCAGCTCCATGTTCAAATTGTTGAATTTTACCCATTATTCTCAAGTGTTTGTTCACGTAAGACATGGATATTTTGTATTTCTCAGTTCAAGCGCAAGAAGACGTAAAAAAGACGCGAAAGAGAACTCAAACGACACACGAATACTGAATTGAGTTCTCTTTCGCGTCTTTGGCTTGAATGGTTTAAAACCACATTAAAATGCACACAGGAATCGATAAGTGGAATCGAATTTTTATTTTATAACAAGTATCCGATTCCAGAATTGGAATCGATTTTCGATTCCCAACCCTACTCACATGTGAAGTAACCTAATGCAACGCTCTGGTTTGAATGTGCAGAGACCAACAACGTTTTAAACCATTAATGTTTTAATTGCATAAACATGCAAATAAGAACGTTAACCCAGAGGGGTTACAAACGTACAGTGTGAACCGAAAATCCTGACTAACCAGGATTAATTAATAACTCTGAATACAGTGTCAAACGTGCAAGAGATAATATACAGTCAGACAGTCATAAACGCTAAATAAACTTGTATTACCCTGAAGGAGTTTTATTGCGCAAAATGACCATCTGACTGTACCTGCTTATTGCACAGCCGAATACTTAAAAAAATGGATGTAAACTATTGATTTAAGTTGAAAGAGAATGCGTGAAAGTGATATAAAAAACATAAATATGTAGCAACGGATAGTTTAGCAGTAAATATGCTAAAATATTTGACCGCAGAATGCCACGATTGACCAGTCAGAAACAAGTATTTCAGAAAAGCCACAAGGAAAACCAAATCGCCCTCCATTAGTTAGATTAAGTGTTTGTCACAAATTTCCTCTCATGTCAAAGCATGTTGTGCTTCTTCTGTCTGCCTCTCTGCAATGTTTTCTTGCTCTCAAAATCGTAAGCAAAATGCTCATCTCTCCTTGTCTCTTACAGAGGGTCTTTGTCTGACTTGTGTTCTACCGTTTGGAATCTGAGACGTCTAATCAGAGCCTTCTTTTTTAGTTATTGAGTAAGAGAATGGGAATGTTCTCGCTCTGTATGTTACCCCACTGTTTATTTTCCTAAAACAGGATTTTCAGGTTGAGCTGACAAGTTTTTCTATCCTAAGCACCTGCCTGTGTCTCCGTAAAGAATAACATTAACGTCTTTATTTAGACAATTCCAATCAGTTAGTATATTTTTATGAATAATTTTTTTTTTTTTTGGCCGTACACATCACTATGCACTTTTGAAAACAGAATCTTGGACATTCTGCCAAACATCTCCTTTTGTGTTTCAAAGAAGAAAGTCAAATGGGTTTGAAACATGAAACATGAGGGTGAAATAATAATGATAAAATGTAAATGTCTGTCACTTTTTCCTGCAAATTCTGCATTTACCAATGTATGGATGCATGAACACTATTTTTTTATTGCTGATTTCACAGTTGGCTTCTTCCTCCCTCAGATGTTTTCATACTGAGTTTTTCCACTTTGTCTAAACATAGCCACGCACTTACATTTACATATTTATTGCAACAACAGCACTTTGGGTTTGAAGAGACCTGCTGAAATACAAAACCACATTTTGGTTTATTCAGGCAAGGCAGGTATCTCTAAACTCCGTGACAGACGGAAAGACAGACTGACTTAATTGATCCCTGAGGGGAATTTCAGTTTAAGCCAACACAGAGCAGTTTTAAACGTGTCATTTCCTGCGCTTTGACCTGATCTGCTGTTGTCTCACTGCAGCTTTAATCTCAGAAGCTTCTGTCCTGACAGACAATACTGAAGTTGTGTTCGCTGCTTAAGTCCATCTGACGAGGACTCTAAACGTCCATCACACTAAATGACCATGTCAGAGACAGACAAACCGTAAGCAGCTCAGGAGAGATTGTGACTTAATGATCCAGGGGCCGGATTCACGGAACATTCTTAAGAATAAAATTCTTCTTAACTGCTAATTTCTTCTTATTTTCAAACTTAAGAAAAAAGATAAGAATATTTTGTATTCTCAAAAAATGTTCTCATCTTTTTTCTTAAGATTGTTCGTAAGATCAAATTTAAGAAGTATTCATATTTCCGAAAATAACGTTCTTAAAAATCATCGATTTTTATTGATAACCTCCATCCTGTCTTAAATGAATTTATTGGGTCGTTTCAAATATTAAGCATACAACATATTACTTGTACCCTGAATGTGGACGAGCACTCTAAAGTCTGAAATTACACATTTGTGCGTACCTGTATGTGATGCGCTCACTCAAGCTTGTATGGAGAACGGTTAGCACAATTTACTAATTAGTTTCCTCGATTTATAAACTGTGCACGATTTAGCAAATCGAGGAAAATAATTAGTAAAATATGAGCATTATTTAGCCTACTATTTTTTTTCCTGCATGTCATGTGCAGGGCTCCGTAAGCTAGAACTAGCGAGTGGATGCATTCACTCTAGAGAGAGCGCAAAAAAGGCAGTGTACAAATGAATGGGAACTTTGCACTTAGGAACATTCTTAAGAACTTCTTAGAACTTAACTTCTTTCTTAAGAAGATGTTTGTGAATCCGGCCCCAGGACTGTCTGTTGAGGCCTCGGGTGCTGTAAAACAAGATTGCTACAACCACATATTTAAATTTACGCATGTTACTTTCAGTTTTACCCAGTAAATGAGGTATTGAGCACTGCACAATGAAGTTGTTGTGTTTACTTTAAGTCGATGTGAAATGACTGTGATTGCCTGTGCGAAACTTACTGCCACAATGCCAAGGAGGTTGCCAGGCTGTTGCTATACAGTTGCTTGGGTGTTATGAGCGGTTGCTGGGCGGTTGCTGGGTGGATGCTATGCGGTTGCTGGGCGGAAGCTGGGCGGATGCTGGGCGGATGCTGGGCGGTTGCTGGGCGGTTGCTTTGCGTTTGCTAGGTGGATACTATGTGGTTGCTGGGCGGATGCTGGTTGGTTGCTGGGCGGTTGCTTTGCGTTTGCTGGGTGGATGCTGTGCGTTTGCTGGTTGGTTGCTGGGTGGATGCTGTGCGTTTGCTGGGTGGATGCTGTGCGGTTGCTGGGTGGATGCTGTGTGGTTGCCGTGCGGTTGTCGGGCGGATGCTGGTTGGTTGCTGGGCGGTTGCTTTGCGTTTGCTGGGTGGATGCTGTGTGGTTGCCGTGCGGTTGTCGGGCGGATGCTGGTTGGTTGCTGGGCGGTTGCTTTGCGTTTGCTGGCTGGATGCTGTGCGGTTGCTGAGTGGATGCTGTGCATTTGCTGGGTGGATGCTGTGCGTTTGCTGGGTGGATGCTGTGCGTTTGCTGGGTGGATGCTGTGCGTTTGCTGGGTGGATGCTGTGCATTTGCTGGGTGGATGCTGTGTGGTTGCTTTGCGGTGCGTTTGCTGGGTGGATGCTGTGCGTTTGCTGGGTGGATGCTGTGCGTTTGCTGGGTGGATGCTGTGCGTTTGCTGGGTGGATGCTGTGCGTTTGCTGGGTGGATGCTATGCGTTTGCTGGGTGGATGCTATGCGGTTGCTGGGTGGATGCTGTGTGGTTGCTTTGCTGTGCGGATGCTGTGTGGTTGCTGTGTGGATGCTGGGTGGATGCTGTGCAGTTGCTGGGTGGATGCTGTGTGGTTGCTGTGTGGTTGCTGTGCGGTTGCTGGGTGGATGCTGTGCGGTTGCTGTGCGGTTGCTGTGCGGTTGCTGTGCGGTTGCTGTACGGTTGCTGTACGGTTGCTGGGTGGATGCTGTGCGGTTGCTGTGCGGTTGCTGTGCAGTTGCTGTGCGAGTTGATTTTATTTAACCTGATTCGATTGAATCAGGAAAATGTATTACTTGCTAATATTATTTTCCCCATACGTGCAGATTGCAAGTTGTTTCAGAAGTGAAGTTGCTGTATTTGGAGATGAACGAAGACCAGTTCTTTTACTAATAAAGTATTTTTAGCAGCTTTTAGGTATAGTGTTGATTTTGATTGCAGCAATTGCACTGCGAAAAGGCGTATTGGGTTTCGAGTCGCACAAGTCGCTTTGGAAAGTCGTTGAATCTTTTTCCTTTTCAGATCTTAGCAAGTGAATAGGGATAAGTCACCATGGTCAACTATTATTTACTGTACCGTAAAATAAGATTTTGGTCATATCACCCACCCCTAATGGCTGGCTTATTCCCCTTAGAGTCAAACCCTTAACATACACTGATCCGTCACTGAACACAAGCAGATTAAGAGCTGTTTAGTAATTTCAACTGATTCAACTATCATGTGACTCGATTCCACTCAAATGAAAGCACTTCCCATTCGTTTCAGCACTTTTACACTGTTAAACAATGACTTGTGGCTTTTAGCTTGTCTCCCCCATGCTGATGTTCCGCAGCCTTAATGTTACCATGATAATGTTACCGTGAGAAGTGTGTCATTCGGGTTTTGGTGTCCGGTTTTGTTGACAGCGTTGCCCCCTCATCCACCCCCAACCCACGGTTGAGGTCACGTTGTGTGTTGAATTGCAACTTGAAACAAGACACATACGGCAGGCGCGTGAAGCATTTGCCACTGATCTCTGCTGGACGATTAGTACTTTCCATGTATAAAGACACATAAACATCAGATCACGTGTATACACTCAAGAGGAAGGTGAGGTTTTGTTGTAGTTTTGCACATGCTGTTCTGACTCTAATCCTAGTGGGAATGAAGCTCATTTGTTTTGTATTTTTTGTATTGTTTTGCTGATATATTTAGCTAGTGATAGAACTCGTGATATTTCCTGCATTGATGACTTTAAATACACTTCATTCAAACAGACTGTAAGTGTATGTAGCGTTATCCGAGCCGCCCTGTATCTCGGTTTTAATCCGCTCTTATAATAACGCTGTATAACAGGAGTTGTCATTGATTCACTAAGATCGTCCTTGGCCATCCAAGACTCTGTCCTGAAGCTAATAACCAATCCATTGCTCCTCATAATAACTAAATACTCATATTTGTTGGTCATAGCTTCAGCCTTAATTTGTTGGTAAATATATCATGTATGCTCAATAAATCGACAGTTTCTTGCTACTTAAAGGGGTAATATCATTAAAAACTGAATAGTGTGTACTGTTACTCTAGACTGGGACTGTGGCAGTGTAATCACACATATGCAAATTGCAATCATATAATTGATATATTGTGATTTTTTTTTTTCTCTTTTTTTTCTCACATACATATTGCATCAGATGCTTGTAAATCTGGATATTTTCTACTGGTCAAGTAATGAAAAAGTGTTGTATATAATTATATTAGCTGAATTTGCTAATGTATATTTATATTTTAAACAATATTTAACTGCCTGATTGAATGGAACTATATTATCGGCCATCTCTTTATGCGAAGTTGGATATATCCCCCTTATTTTTCAGGTAAGAGTGGGCAAACATTTGTAAATATAATGTGTCTGGCTTCCGACGTCATACTTTTCCAGTTATTTTTAGCCGAACAGCTCGTCAGGCCCGGTTCTTGGCAGCTAGAGAAGGGTGGGCTGGCATATATATTGGGTGGGCAATTTTTATTTATGGCTTCTTCTCTTCAGTTCACTTCACTCATTTTCTTTAGGGTTCAGGTCAGGGGACTGGGAAGGCCATGGCAGAAGCTTCATTTTGTGCTCAGTGACACATTTTTGTGTTGGTTTTGATGTGTGTTTTGGATCATTGTCCTGATGGAAGATCCAACCACGGCCCATTATAGGATTTCTAGCAGAAGCGGTCAGGTTTTGATTTTTTATCTGTTGGTATTTGCTAGAATCCATGATACCATGTATCTGAACAAGATGTCCAGATGTCCAGATCAAGATCTAGTGTTTGATGCCAAAAAGCTCTTTTTTTGTTTGTTTGTTTCATCTGACCATAGAACCCGTCCCGTTTGAAGTTCCAGTAGTGTCATTTACTTTTCAAATGTTCTAAATTCTAAATCTGATAAAAAATCAAAACCTGACCGCTTCTGCTAGAAATCCTATAATGGGCCGTGGTTGGATCTTCCATCAGGACAATGATCCAAAACACACATCAAAACCAACACAAAAATGTGTCACTGAGCACAAAATGAAGCTTCTGCCATGGCCATCCCGGTCCCCTGACCTGAACCCTAAAGAAAATGAGTGGAGTGAACCGAAGAGAAGAAGCACCAACATGGAGCTGGGAATCTGAAGGATCTGGAGAGATTCTGCATGAAGGAATGGTCTCTGATCTCTTGTCAGGTGTTCTCCAAACTCATCAGGCATTATAATATCAAAAGAATAAACAATGCAGATTTATTTTTTTTACAGCCATCTTTGATCACATTTACCAAGGGGTCAAATAATTCTGACCATCACTGTAGATCGGTAGATAGATAGGCCTGTTCAGGCCTGAATTGGCTAATCAGGAGCACCGGGAGAATTCCCAGTAGGCTGGTGTGTTTATTTGGCCGCGAGGGTCGTGATGAGGCCATTTAGGCTTGGGGACATGGGCAATGGCCCAGGTCGGCATGGGGCACCCGCGCTAAAAAAAAAACAGAAAAAAAAAAAAACAACGCGCGATCGGGTTTTTACCACTCATTTGCACGTAACGTCGATGATATCATGTCACTGTGGGTAAATTAACCTGGTTGGGAGGGACTCGGAGTGTGCGCCCGGAGAAAACAACTCGCTCAATAGTACACGAGAAGAAGGGATGAGGTGATGTCTGTAGGAACAGCAGGACAATTCGGAAGCCGATTTATGTAATGTAAATAAATAAAAAGGAAGAGGGGAAACATGCAAAAGATAAAGGCATGTATGCTGCTATTACTCATATCGTAATAATAGTAGGCCTATCACTTATGTTATGTTGCTTGCTATGCTATTACACATTGGGCAACAATATTCATTTTTCTGTCCAACTAGCTCACATAACCAGACAGTAAAATGTGATTTTGCAACAAAATGTAATTTAAAAAAAAAAAAAAAACGTCGTAATATCGCTCACTTTAATATTTTACTGTAAAGTTGTGCAGTTTTGGGGGATTTATTTTTCTACCCGTTTTGGCTCATATGATTGTCAGTCAACACACAGCCCACCTCAGATTGTTTTAATTCAATGCACAAATCATAAAAAAAAAACTAAACAAACTGATTAACGATTTCGATTAACAAACGATTTCCTAAATTCTGATTGGGTGCCCATGCCTAAAACCGGCCCTGCAGCTCGTTATGCTGCTTGATATTGCAAACTGGGATTTCTTACCATATATCTTGCTTCCGCGTTGAAAAATAAGGTGGATATGAATGTATAAGAACTTTATCTGCATATACACAGTATACTATGGAAGTTTGTTTACGCCACTAAATAAAACAATAAATAAGGTAATTGCGACTTTTTATCTCACAATTCTCACTTTTTTTCGCAATTGGGAGTTATAGTAAGAATTACGTTATAATGTCAGAATTGCATGTTATATAGTCAGAATTGTGAGATATAAAGTCAGAATTGCGTTATAAAGTCAGAATTGCGAGATATAAAGTCAGAATTGTGTGATATAAAGTCAGAATTGCGTTATAAAGTCAGAATTGTGAGATATAAAGTCAGAATTGCGTTATAAAGTCAGAATTGCGAGATATAAAGTCAGAATTGTGTGATATAAAGTCAGAATTGTGTGATATAAAGTCAGAATTGCGTTATAAAGTCAGAATTGTGTGATATAAAGTCAGAATTGAGTGATATGAAGTCAGAATTGAGTGATATAAAGTCAGAATTGAGTGATATAAAGTCAGAATTGAGTGATATAAAGTCAGAATTGAGTGATATAAAGTCAGAATTGAGTGATATAAAGTCAGAATTGCAAGATATAAAGTCAGAATTGAGTTATAAAGTCAGAATTGAGTTATAAAGTCAGAATTGCGAGATATAAAGTCAGAATTGTGTGATATGAAGTCAGAATTGAGTGATATAAAGTCAGAATTGAGTGATATAAAGTCAGAATTGAGTGATATAAAGTCAGAATTGCAAGATATAAAGTCAGAATTGCAAGATATAAAGTCAGAATTGCAAGATATAAAGTCAGAATTGCAAGATATAAAGTCAGAATTGAGTTATAAAGTCAGAATTGAGTTATAAAGTCAGAATTGAGTTATAAAGTCAGAATTGTGAGATATAAAGTCAGAATTGCGAGATATAAAGTCAGAATTGCGAGATATAAAGTCAGAATTGCGTTATAAAGTCAGAATTGCGAGATATAAAGTCAGAATTGCGAGATATAAAGTCAGAATTGTGTGATATAAAGTCAGAATTGTGATATAAAGTCAGAATTGAGTGATATAAAGTCAGAATTGCGAGATATAAAGTCAGAATTGCGAGATATAAAGTCAGAATTGTGTGATATAAAGTCAGAATTGTGTGATATAAAGTCAGAATTGTGAGTGATATAAAGTCAGAATTGCGAGATATAAAGTCAGAATTGTGTGATATAAAGTCAGAATTGCGAGATATAAAGTCAGAATTGTGATATAAAGTCAGAATTGCGAGATATAAAGTCAGAATTGTGATATAAAGTCAGAATTGCGAGATATAAAGTCAGAATTGTGATATAAAGTCAGAATTGCGAGATATAAAGTCAGAATTGCGTGATATAAAGTCAGAATTGCGTGATATAAAGTCAGAATTGCGTGATATAAAGTCAGAATTGTGTGATATAAAGTCAGAATTGCGAGATATAAAGTCAGAATTGCGTGATATAAAGTCAGAATTGCGAGATATAAAGTCAGAATTGAGTGATATAAAGTCGCAATTGTGAGTTATAAAGTCAGAATTGTGAGATATAAAGTCAGAATTGTGTGATATAAAGTCAGAATTGTGAGATATAAAGTCAGAATTGCGTGATATAAAGTCAGAATTGCGTGATATAAAGTCAGAATTGCGTGATATAAAGTCAGAATTGCGTGATATAAAGTCAGAATTGTGTGATATAAAGTCAGAATTGAGTGATATAAAGTCGCAATTGTGTCTTATAACACTTTTCCTTAGAATTGAGTTTATATCTTGCAATTCTGACTTTATAACTCGCAATTGTGAGTTTATATCTCACAGTTCTGACTTTTTTAATTCTGAAATTATTTTTATTTCATTGCAGAAATGAGCTTCCATAGTGTACTCATGTATCTCAACATGCTTGTATAGCTGCAAAATGTAAACAATATTATTGTCCATCTCTAATTTGCTAAATGCAACTTTAAGGGATATTTAGAGATATTATAAAAATTTACATCATGATGTAAAGCTGGTTTAAAATGATGTTTGTTGTTGAGAAGTGCTATATAAATAAATTTGACTTGCCAGTATTTACTCAAATATTTTCCAAAGCTTTCGGTAGATTTAAGAATTGACACAAGGAGGAGCTTACGTTTCGGTTAATTATCTAAGCAGAAACTCTAATTGTGTGGACATTAGAAAAAAAAAAAACTAAAATGCTATTGAAGAAAATGATTTGGCAGCTTCTACTAATCTAGAATAGAAACTGAACCATGGAGAACTGTACATGCCTTATCATTGTACTGTCCAGCCTGATAAATACCGTACACATGTACTTCTTGTGGCTGCCGGGGTGCAATACCCTGGCGTATCGCCCGTGGTCTGTGACCACTGGCTGCCCTCTCTCTGGTCTGTCTCTGAGACGAGTGTCAGGGAACAGCGTGTCCTGGTTGGGGGCGATGCAGTGTGTTTAGTGGTTTGTCATCACAGGAGCGAGTAGGTGTTGAACATTCAACAAACTCGCATTACATACAGGACTTTTGTTTATTTGCAAGAGTCTTACATAATCGTGCAGCGGCAAAGTATTTATTCTCCTGCATCTGATTGGTCACTTGATTTGATGCATATTAGTGTTCAAGCACTCAGTGGATTATGAGTATAAATAGAAAAGAGCTACTATGTTCAGTTGTTAAAAAAGTGCTGCACGATATTTTCACAATTGTAATAGAAATCACAGCTACCATTTAAAACGTTAAGCATTGTATATTGCATACTTTTTTTTTTTTTTTAAAGCAGTATGCAGTATGCATACTTAGCGAGGGACGGACACACTACACTTTTCATCCCATTGATGAATAGCAGTCTTTTTGAGCTTTAACATTCCACATTAATTCCATTTTTATGACTGGATTAAGCGATTCCATCCACGTTTTTCCGCATTGTAGAAATCATACAGCCTTAGTCAATCTGTGAGTGACCTTCACTTCTTTTGAGGTTTATTGGTTGGGTATTTTTGTAATGTTTCTGTCTGTCTGCGACCTTAAATGTGTCTGCATGAGTGTCGTGTCCCTCTTTGACCTCTGACAGACACAAAGATGTGCTGTATTTGTCCTCCTACTCCTCTCGCTCATTGTTTACCATCTACAAGTGTTTTTCCCCTCTTTCTTGTTGTTGCTCTTCAGTGACATTGAGTGAATGAGTTTCTGTCTGTCTTTCTGTCTGTCTATTTCTGTCTTTGTCATTGTCACAAACAGTCGTGTCAGTCAAACGTGATGAACGTGTGATGTCTGACTGTTGCTTCCAGGTTCTTCAAACTCAGGTTTTCCTTAAGTCTAAATCTCTGTATTTAGATGTGAAAAATACCATGGTAATACCATATTTTTTTCTTGGACTTGTACTATAGTCCTGACTTTCAGTATCGACTTTGTTTCAGATATTTCTCTTGCGTTCATATTGAGATCTCAAACTTTGGTATCTTGAGCAAGTCTGAGCACAGTTTCAAACATTAGATTCACTATTAGTATATTTCTTTTAACCTTAAAATAAGAGAGTATACTTTCAGTCTGCTTTTTATGTACTTATCAGATATACTTGTTCTTAATCTTTTAATCGAGATATACTTCAGAAAAATATTCCAAGTATACTTGGCCTATACTGACAAGTATACAGAAAAGTAAGTATATTTGGCCTATACTTGTACTCAATTATTTGATCGAGATATACTTCAGAAAAGTATTAAGTATTCAAAGTATACTTGATTTCTACAGATAAGTATACAGAAAAGTAAGTATATTTGGCCAATACTTGTACTCAATTATTTGATCGAGATATACTTCAGAAAAGTATTAAGTATTCAAAGTATACTTGATTTCTACAGATAAGTATACAGAAAAGTAAGTATATTTGGCCTATACTTGTACTCAATTATTTGATCGAGATATACTTCAGAAAAGTATTAAGTATTCAAAGTATACTTGACTTCTACTGACAAATATAGAGAAAAGTCTAAGTATATTTGGTATATACTTGCACTCAATCATTTTATTGATATATATTCTTCAGAAAAGTATTAAGTATTCAAAGTATACTTGATTTCTACAGATAAGTATACAGAAAAGTAAGTATATTTAGCCAATACTTGTACTCAATTATTTGATCGAGATATTCTTCAGAAAAGTATTAAGTATTCAAAGTATACTTGACTTCTACTGACAAATATAGAGAAAAGTCTAAGTATATTTGGTATATACTTGCACTCAAATCATTTTATTGATATATATTCTTCAGAAAAGTATTAAGTATTCAAAGTATACTTGATTTCTACAGATAAGTATACAGAAAAGTAAGTATATTTAGCCAATACTTGTACTCAATTATTTGATCGAGATATTCTTCAGAAAAGTATTAAGTATTCTAAGTATACTTGACTTCTACTGACAAGTATACAGAAAAAGTCTTAGTATATTTGGCCTATACTTGTTCTCTTTTGATCGAGGAATAAGAAAAGTGTAATTAAATATTATATAAGTATAATTTACTCTTTTGATAGAGTAGCCTAATAAATACTTTTTTTTCTTACATATTGGCTTCTTTGAGGTAGTACTCCAGCATATGTTTTACATACTATCTTATAAACTTGCATGCTTATAGTTTATATAGTTCACAGTATAGTTGCAATACAAAGGAAAAACTTTTTTAAAATGTTGTGTACTCAATTTGATACGTTGTGTTGCGTTAAGTTGCATTATGTTATGTTGCTTTGCACTACATTATATCACATTATATTATGCTGCATTGCGTTACGTTGCGTTTCTTTGCACTACATTATATTGTTACATTGTGATACGTTGTGTTGTGTTAAGTTGTAAGTTGCGTTAAGTTGCGTTGCACTACATTATATTGTTGCATTGTGTTGCGTTACGTTGCGTTAAGTTGCATTGCTTTGCACTACATTATATTATGTTACATTGTGATACGTTGTGTTGTGTTAAGTTGTAAGTTGCAAGTTGCGTTAAGTTGCATTGTTACGTTGCTTTGCACTACATTACATTATATTGTGCTGCATTGCGTTACAATGTAACTTTGTATTAAGTTGCGTTGCTTTGCACTACATTATATTATGTTGCATTGTTACGTTGGTGAAGTTGCGTTAAATTACGTTGCTTTGTACTACATTGTATTACGTTATATTATGCTGCATTGCGTTATGTTGTGGTAAGTTGTGTTAATTTGCGTTAAGTTGCGTTGCTTTGCACTACATTATATTGTTGCGTTGAGTTACGTTGCGTTAAGTTGCATTGCTTTGCACTACAATCTATTATGTTACATTGTGATACGTTGTGTTGTGTTAAGTTGTAAGTTGCGTTAAGTTGCATTATGTTACGTTGCTTTGCACTACATTACATTACATTATATTACATTATATTGTGCTGCATTGCGTTACGTTGTAACGTTGTATTAAGTTGCGTTGCTTTGCACTACGTTATATTATGTTGCATTGTATATTGCAAGTATATTTGGTATATACTTGCACTCTTTTGATCGAGAAATAAGAAAAGTGCAATTAAATATTATATAAGTATAATTTACTCTTTTGATAGAGTAGCCTAATAAATACTTTTTTTTTCTTACATATTGGCTTCTTTGAGGTAGTACTCCAGCATATGTTTTACATACTATCTTATAAACTTGCATGCTTATAGTTTATATAGTTCACAGTATAGTTGCAATACAAAGGAAAAACTTTTTTAAAATGTTGTGTACTCAATTTACCACTGGTACACTTAAAAGTATACTTTTATTAACTAAAAAGTGATCCAGTTTAGTCCCAAGAAGTATTGAAATAGTATACTTGTAGTACATTGATTTTAGTGTACTTGCTATATAAAAGTATTGTTAGGATAATATCGGAAAATATACTTAAACTTTACTTAAATTTAATTGATAAAATGAACTTGAAGTATACTTCTTCTTTTTTTTTTTTTGAAAGACGTGTGGGGTTATATGGTCTTTTTCTTAAGAGAAACATCTGAGAAGAGGTTTGAGAAATTGCTCTCCATTTTATCTCATTGTTTACTTAGAAAAACTCATGGTAATTTCATGTGAAACTCTCACTACTGCTCTGGGGTTTTTTTTGTACGTGTGTCATTTATAAACTCACTCTGAAGTCATGTGATCTAGCTCTCAGATGAACTATTAACACTTCCATTGTGTCATGAGTTCATGAAAACTTGCATGACCTCAAAATAGACGTGGCATGTGAGTAAATTCTTAACGCCTGAAGGAAATTTACTATGTATCTGCAAAGTCTCTTTTAAGCTTTCTGCTCCTGTGGCCTGGTTTTGCTCTCTGATTTTCTCTTTGTGTCAGGCAGACGCAACACAGACATTTAGATAAGGCTATTTTGGGTGAACTTAACTGTATTTACTACTGATAAAAAATACTGCAGACAACATAAAGCTTTTAGTAGGGCTACTATCTGACAAGCTGTTGTGCCTCAATTAAATGAGACGAAACCCTAATTTATGTTGAGTGGTTTGAAAAAGTGGTTACTAAAACCATTAAAACTGAAATAAAAATACAGTAAAGCTTAATACAAAGTATACATATTGGCCTAGTATATTTGGCCTATACTGACAAAAAAATTACTAAAACTTAAACTAAAATGAAAACTAATTTTATTTATTTATTTATTTAATATATGTCCATGTCGTTTCTACAGGCTGATGTGTGATTCGCGCTCTGCCCCTGTCCGCCAACATGGTAGACATGGAGAACCACTACAGCGCCCCGTCGCCACTGAACAACTCAGTGCTGGACAGCCCCTTGTGCAGGGACTTCATCGGGGGAATGGAAGACCTTCAGGACATCTCCCAGTCCATCGATGAAGACGCTCTCAGCAGCTTCGAGGTGACCGAGAACCAGTCGTCGGGTCTGGGCTCCGGATCGGAGAGCTCCACTGCGTTAGGTACCCAGATGCTGCCACTCAAATACAATCTGACTTAAGAAATGCGTTGCTTTGCACTACAATATATTGTTGCATTGCGTTGCATTGCGTTGCGTTAAGTTGCATTGCGTTAAGTTGCATTGCGTTAAGTTGCATTGCTTTTCACTACATTATATTGTTGCGTTGCGTTGCATTGCTTTTCACTACATTATATTGTTGCGTTGCGTTGCGTTGCGTTGCATTGCATTGCGTTACGTTGCGTTAAGTTGCATTGCTTTTCACTACATTATATTATGTTACACGTTGTGTTGTGTTAAGTTGCATTATGTTACGTTGCTTTGCACTACATTGTATTACATTATATTGTGCTGCATTGCACTACGTTGTAATGTTGTATTAAGTTGCGTTGCTTTGCACTACGTTATATTATGTTGCATTGTTAAGTTGTGTTAATTTGTGTTAATTTGCGTTAAGTTGCGTTGCTTTGCACTACATTATATTGTTGCATTGCGTTGCGTTACGTTGCGTTGCGTTAAGTTGCATTGCTTTTCACTACATTATATTATGTTACATTGTGATACGTTGTGTTAAGTTGTTACGTTGCATTAAGTTGCGTTACGTTACGTTGCGTTACGTTACGTTGCGTTACGTTGCGTTACGTTACGTTACGTTACGTTGCGTTACGTTACGTTGCTTTGCACTACATTGTATTACATTATATTATGCTGCATTGCGTTATGTTGTGTTAATTTGCGTTAAGTTGCATTGCTTTGCACTACATTGTATTACATTATATATCATTATATTATGCTGCATTGTGTTGCGTTACATTGCGTTAAGTTGCATTGCTTTGCACTACATTATGTTACATTGTGATACATTGTGTTATGTTGCATTGCTTTGCATTACATTATATTATTCTGCATTGCGTTACGTTGTTACGTTGTAAGTTGTTACATTGCGTTGCTTTGCACTACATTATATTATGTTGCATTGTGTTATGTTGTTACACTGTGTTAGCTTTGCACTACAGTGCTTTGCACTACATTGCATTACATTATTTGATGTTGCATTATGTTGTGTTGCTTTGCACTGCATTGCGTTACATTATATTACATTATATTACGCTGCATTGCGTTAAGTTGCATTGTGACGTTGCGTTGCTTTGCGTTGCAAATTGCCAGCTGATTTGCAAAGAATAAAACCAGAAACATACTCTACATAAGTATGCAAATGCAGATTGCTTTGCTAACATATTGTAAGCATTTAAATTTTGTTAAACCTATGCTTATGAAAAAAAATTTGCCAATATGATAAAAACAAGATTGTAAAATATTATTTCAAAGAAAGTGTTTTTTTATGATCAAATCTTTTTTAGATTTTTAAAAAAATACTAATTAAAAATAGTTTTAAAGTAGTTAAAAATATTTTTGCCTTCATGTACTTGAATAGAGAATGTTGTGGACCTGTACATATTATGCAGCATAATAATTTTCTTCAGTGCATTCAGCACATATTCCAATGATTTATCAGACGTAATATACATGCAAAATGTCAAGTATCACTTGACATGTTTGACCTTTTAGACCTTGTTGTGTTGTTTTTGATGAATCAACATCAGCTTGTGGTTCTGGAATGTCTGACCTAGTTTTCACTTCTAGAACCTAGAATCCGTATTATTTTTGTGAAAAAACTTTAAATTCCTAAATTTAAACCTTGAGGGCAGAAATGATTAGTTGCAGAATCATAATCTGCTTTTTCACCATATAATTATTAGACAGCGCACATAAAAAAGATTATAAGAAATCAGACAATCAAAGAGAGTAAACGAGTGTTGAGGTTAAAACACCATACACAAGAAATGAGGAAATGACATCATGGAAAAGTGTGATGATGAAGCAGCAGAAAGTCAGAGTGAACTGGATTTCTCACAAAGAGGTAAACAGGTGGATTTGGCTTGATGTGTTGTTATTAAAATTTTGTCAAATGTAAAGACTTTGAAGTATTATAGTGATTATTAGAAGACTAATAGTGATTTCACACTACTCTCACTGATATTACACTGCAAAACTCTGTATGTGTGTGTATGTACTTGATAATAATACTATTTCCTGAGCAGCAAATCAGCATATTTTTTAAGTGTGCACATTTGTTTTTACTGTTTTGTTTTGTCGAATGACAGTGACTTTCTAATTGTGATTTATATCACTTTTAAGTGTGCACGTTTGTTTGCTCGCTTGTGTAGATGCACTGACTCCTGCGTCCAGCCCGTCATCATGTGTGTACGGTGGCCCGGCGGGACAGGAAGAGTTCACCTCCACCTCTCTGAACCTGGAGTGCCGCGTGTGCTCGGACCGCGCGTCAGGATACCACTATGGAGTTCACGCATGTGAGGGCTGCAAGGTGAGACCCTATAGATACTGCCCTATAGATAATTGCCTAATAATTCAGAAATGCACTGAATACCGAACGAGGGTTGATATGTAAATCAGGGCGTCGTCTTGACTCCCGTAAAACCCTACATCTAAATGTCGCACTTGTCACTTGTCGCTACTCACTTTTTAAGTTTCTGTGAAGACAGTTTCTCCATAAAAATATGTGTATATCTATGAAGTATAGAAGCATTAGACAGAAGTTTTAAGTTTAACTTCTCTCACATGCACTGATGGCCTGTTGGAGAAGAAAACCGGCCTCACTAAGGTTATTGAGGATGTTTTGCCCTCAGGAACATCTGTTGACTGGACACATTAGCCATAATATTGCTGTCAGAAGAACAACAAAAAAGATGGGACGTGTTCTTACCACAGAGTGTGTTTACATGTGGTTCAATGTCTAAGAGCTGTATGAAGGCCAGAAAGACTGCTTTTTTTTTCCTTTCTTTTTTTGGAAAATTAAATAATTTTGAAGTATTTTAAATTGTTTTTTTTTTTTGTGGGGTGGTAATCGGAAATCAGCTGTTATTTTATTTTATAACTGATACTACAGCCAATTGTTTCTTTTCAGGTGTTTTTGTATTTTATTTTCGAATATAATAATATTGAATATTGTGATAATATATGATAACATCCTACTTTGACATCATTGATAAAATATATTTACCTGATAACTAATGTGCAGAATTTATGTTTTTGTGTTCCGTCTTTTTTTTCCCCCAATAATCATTAAACTACATCAATCAAAACTTAATATGTAATGGGTAAATATACTATAATACATATAATATAATTAGTGGTTGACCGATATATAGCCAAGGCCGATATATCGGCCGATATTTCAAATAATGTTTAAAACGTATTTACGTATTTATAATATACATAAATGTTAAATGGTTAGTTCACCCAAAAATGAAAATAATGTCATTAATTACTCACCCTCATGCCGTCACACACCCGTAAGACCTTCGTTCATCTTCAGAACACAAATTAAGATATTTTTGTTGAAATCCGATGGCTCAGTGAGGCCTGCATAGCCAGCAATGACATTTCCTCTCTCAAGATCCATTAATGTACTAAAAACATATTTAAATCAGTTTTTGTGAGTTCACTGGTTCAATATTAATATTATAAAGCGACGAGAATATTTTTGGTGCGCCAAAAAAACAAAATAACGACTTGTATAGTGATGGCCGATTTCAAAACACTGCTTCATGAAGCTTCGGAGTGTTATGAATCAGCGTGTCGAATCAGCGGTTCGGAGAGCCAAATTCACGTGATTTTAGCAGTTTGACACGCGATCCGAATCATGATTCGATACGCTGATTCATAACGCTCCGAAGCTTCCTGAAGCAGTGTTTTGAAATCGGCCATCACTTGATCTTGAGAGAGCAAGTGTCATTGCTGGCTATGCAGGCCTCACTGAGCCATCGGATTTCAACAAAAATATCTTAATTTGTGTTCTGAAGATGAACGAAGGTCTTACGGGTGTGGAACGGCATAAGGGTGAGTAATAAATGACATTATTGTTCATTTTTGGGTGAACTTACCATTTAATTACAAATATATCGGCTTTATATCGGCACCGGCCATCAAAAAATCAGTATCGGTCAACCATTATTATTAATAATAATTAATGTATTTATTTATTAATTCATGAAATAATAAAAATAATAGCTATTATTTTTATTAAACATCAATTATGACAGTGTCATCGTTAAGAAATATTGATCAAACCGATAACCAATGACTGCACTGCATCTATCATGACATTTCCATATAATGCTCATCTATATATGTATATTTTGTATGTTTTGACACCTCACTTGCATAACTTTCTTCGCCTCCCAAACACTCTCTGATCGCAAAGCATCATTGGAAGCTATTTATTCGTTTGTCACCCGACTTACAGTAGGCCTGTCAAGCTCTAGCCTTGACCCTGATGTTAAAACACGGGCAACAGGTGCGTCCTCGCCCAGTTCAGGCGTAAATTATATGACGGCTTGAGCCAAGTCACAGGGCCACAGCTGCAGAGGTCAACATGCTTTAGTAGGGGTTAAATAAAGCCTGTGTGGTGTGATGATGCAGTGTTTATCATTTATACAGACTTAGACTTATTTATACTCTTTTCTAATACTGTTTTTATTACCACACCACCTGGAGTAAGAACAGTACGCTAGTTAAAGCGCATTTCATTAGACCAGAGAGTACAATAAACTTATACATAATATATATATATATATATATATATATATATATATATATATATATATATATATATATATATATATATATATATGTCAATATATAAAAAAATTATTTGATGTGCATTACAACAAATGTAGCTCACCGAATCATATTTCGGAGCCATAACTATCCATTTCATAATAACTCACTCCTCTGCGTCTCCATCTGCTCGGTCATGTTTGATGCCCGTGATTTGGCTGCTCGCTGTCTTTGAATGAATATGTGGTCTGGAGCACGTCGCCTTCCAGTGGGACCAACACCTCCCACATTTCTGTCCTCGACTCAACCTCTCCTCCTCTTCCTCTCCCATCTCTCCATCTAATCTTCCTTTCGAAACCGAGTGTTTCTAGGGACAAAAATGGCTCAATATGTGTGAAGCAACATCCATTAGTTTTTACAACCCCGTCCCTTCTTGCCAGCCTGCACTTTGAGTCTCTGCTCTGCTGGCAAACCCCTGGTCATCTTCATCGCTTTGCCAGATTGTGCAAGCCTCTTGATTTCATGCTTTGGATGCATTTACGACCTTCGGATCTGGCCTGTTTGTTATTTCCAGGAGAATAACGCTCCGATATCAAGGTTTCAATTAGCTGTGTTGGCCGTTGCTGGGAGGTTTATTGTCAAATACATTCGAAAAGGGCTGTCACTAACGATTAATTTGGTAATTGGGTAATCGTCGATTCTTTTGTTGATTAATCGAGTAATCGGATACATTTTTTAACAACAATTTGCATATTTAGAAACATACTAATGTATTCTCTTATGTTGGTTTGGGTTTATAAGTGATTTACATTACAAATCTGGTGAAATGACACACGTTGTGTTCTGAGATTAACATTATAAACAACCCAAACTCTTAACGATTATTTTGGCAATCGGATTTTGACGATTAATCGAATAATCGGATAATTTTCTAACAACAATTTGCATATTTAGAAACATATTGATGTATTCTCCAGTGTTGGTGTAAATGATTAACGTTACAAATCTGGTGAAATGACGGACGTTGTGTTCCAAGATGAACAACCCAAACTCTTAACGATTATTTTGGTAATCAGTCAAATATTTTTGACAATTAATCGAGTAATCAGTGACTTTTGAAAAACATTTAGCATATTTAGAAACATATTGATATTTTCTCCAGTGTTGGTGTGGGTTTTAAGGGATCTATGTTACAAATCTGGTGAAGTGACGCACGTTGCGTGCTGAGATAAACGTTATAAGAAACCCAAACGCTAACGATTGTTTTGGTAATCAGGAAATCGGTCGATTATTTTGACAATTAATCGAGTAATCAGATTATTTTTGAACAACAGTTTGCATATTTAGAAGCACATTGATGTATTCTCCTGTGTTGGCGTGGGTTTATACGTGCTTTACATTACAAATCTGGTGAAATGACGCATGTGGCGTTCCAAGATGAACATTATAAGCAACCCAAACTCTTAACGATTATTTTGGTATTCGGTCAAATATTTTGACGATTAATCGAGTAATCAGATGATTTTTTTTTTAACATATTGATGTTTTCTCCTGTGTTGGTGTGGGTTTATATGTGGTTTATGTTACAAATCTGGTGAAATGACGCACTTTGCGATCTGAGATGAACGTTATAAACAACCCAAACTCTTAACAATTATTTTGGTAATCGGGTAATCTGACGAATATTTTTACGATTAATCGAGTAATCAGGGTTTTTTTTTTTTTTTTTTTACAACTATTTGCATATTTAGAAACATATTGATGCATTCTCCTGTGTTGGCGTACGTTTATAAATGATTAACAGTACAAATCTGGTGAGATGACGCACGTTGTGTTTTGAGATGAACGTTATAAGCAACCCAAACTCCAAGTTTGTTAACTGAGCTGCTGAGATGCAGTCCACGCATGTAAATGATAACAGCGAAGCACTTCGCTATGAAACACAAAACACGTCAGTCTTTATATGCATTCCCAAATGCACGTTATTGAAAACCCAAACAGCAGCACATGCAGAGACTGAGTTCATGTGGAGCAGCGTTTACTGTGAATGGAGCCACACTGAAAAACACGTAACCTGCACGCATGTAAATAATTAAAGGGTTGCGCTTCACTCTGAAACCTGCAGCGCATATACTTATTTAATTAAATCACAGACTTTGTGATTTCACAATATCATTATGCTATATTATGATTTTTAAATGTTTTAAATTTATTGTTGCCACCTTATAAAACAGTCTAATAATCCAGTTCATGGATTCTTGTCCGTTTTTAGGCCGGTTAATCGACACAAGTACATTTTTTTCAATGCTTTTCCAGCAAGAATAACTATTTTGATGTATTCCCTTAGCATGATATAAGATTTTGATCATATTGTTCACCCCTAATGTTATGGATGTGTTCCTCATGGGTATGATTATCAACCTCATTCCTATTTTGAATCTCTGTCACCATGCCTGGAAGGCAGAAGCTGTGTTTCCAAGAGAGGAAACCCCGACGGATCCAAGGACAAATGAGGACAAACACAACCTTCAAATGTACTGCCAGGCTATTTCGAGAAGTACCTGGTTTAGATTGTGTACATCATTTTCTAGCCCGTTTAATAGTGAGATATGAACTTAAAATAGAATGAGTCGTTTAAAGTGTACAGTACAGAACAGGACAGATATTTAAAACAAGCGGTGACCTTACGTTGATCTGTGTTGGTTTGTAAATGCTTGAGAATATGTGTCATTGGTGTTTTTCTTAGAATGAAACTGGATTTCTGTTTCTCCCACATTGTAGGGTTTCTTCCGCCGGACCATTCGCCTCAAACTGGAGTACGACAAGTGTGAACGCCGCTGTAAGATCCAAAAGAGGAACCGAAACAAGTGCCAATACTGTCGCTTTCAGAAGTGCCTGTCTGTGGGCATGTCCCACAATGGTAAGTGTGACAAACTCTCAAACACAAAGCCCTATTTTTATAGTAATAGTTTCTCATGAAAACCAGTACAATACTGGCCGGTTGGAACGACACTTTTAAATTAAACTATTCCTTTAAATGATCTTCCTCAAGGTTAACATGATGTTCCACTAGTGTTCTGGATAATATTTGACTAAAAGAGTTAACTTGAGAGCGTTCGGTTGTCTTTGTTCTTGAGATATCAGTACATTGTTGCAATGTATTGTTTTCAGTCTGGAGTCAAAGGTCATCTTTTATGAGGCCCGCTAACACGTTCAGCCATGCTGAACCCCTCGTCTTGCGCAGACTTTATGACCAGTGAAGGCATGTGCTGAAATCGTGCTATGGTCAAAGTCCGTAATGTGAACCGTGGACACTTGAAAACATACACCCTAACCCCATTCCTCACAGCGATGTAGGTTAGCTGCTAAAATTACCAGCTTTTATGTTTTGTTTTTTTTTTTTGGTCCTTTTGATAGTAATACTAACTATAAACTATGTTGGAATAGAGACTTGTGTTACTAAAGAAACAGATACTGGTTCTTCCATTCTTTTCATTATTAAAGTAGTTTATCTTTCATGTCGTAAGCTGATATAAAAATATGTGCCATTGGACGTTTACTTTAGAATAGGCATCTGCTTGAGACTTGCTCATCCCAGTGAAAGTTAAAACCAGCGCTCCTCGCCACTCCCTTGTCATCTCCAGACCCTGGAGTATTAAACCTAATCAGCATATAGTGCTTTGTTAAAATGATAGATAGTTCACAGAAAAATGAATTTATTCACTCTCATGTTGCACCTTTTTATATCGGGTTCAAAAGTTGTGGCTCAAAAATGACTAAAAATCAACATAAAAGTATAGTGATAGTAGTTCATGTGACTCATGAACTCTTCTGAAATTTGATGATGATCAACTGTTCAACTTTTGTTCATGAAGGATGCATTAAATTGATCAAAGGTGATAGTAAAGACATTTATAGTGTTACAAAAGATTTCTGTTTCAAAATAATGCTATTCTTTACAACTTTATATTCCTCAAGGAATCCTGATTTAAAAAAAAAAAAAAAAAAAAAGTTTCACGGTTTCCACAAAAATATGAAGCAGTAAAACTGTTTTCAACATTGCTAATATCAGCAAATCAGCATATTAGAATGATTGCTGAAGGATCATGTGACTGAAGACTGTAGTAATGATGGTAAAAATTCAGCTTTGATCACAGTAATAAATTACATTTTACAATATAATCACATAGAAAACAGTTATTATATATACAGAATTTTTACTATATTTTTGATCAAATAAATGCAGACTTGGTGAGCAGAAGAGACTTCTTTCACTAAGTTCTGTGTGGTTTTGTTGTCCAGGTTCAATACACACAAACAGTTCAGTTGCTGGACTCTTGTTTATATTGTTTTAACACCTGTTTGCCACCTGTTTGTCACCTTTTGGAGTTTGGGTTCCTTGCTGCTGTCGCCTTTGGCTTGCTTAGTTGGGGACACTTGACATTTGATATTTGATATTCAACAGTGCTTTGATCTGCCTGCATTGACACTATTCATTAAGAGCTGCTGTGCAGCCAAAATAATGTACCAGTTATCACTGTAAAGCTGCTTTGACACAATCTACATTGTAAAAAGCGCTATATAAATAAAGGTGACTTGACTTGACTTGTTTATCTGTAAACGTCCCTCACAATCTCAAAAATCATAGCATGTTATGTGACATATAGACAATTGCAAGAAGAGCGTGAAGGTCTGACAGTATTCTGCATAGGGCTGTCAAAAGTACTGACTTCGGTACCAAGTCGGTACTGAAATGTTAAAAATGTGACGATACCGGCATTTCCCCATAGCATTTTGAACGCTGTTGAGCGGATACTTAAACACCTCTGATTGGCTATTGTGTTCATGTACTCAACAGATAGGCCTGCTTTCAAATGCTCCCGTGTGTATCTGTGTAAGCGCTCTGTGAAGACCGTCAAAGGTTTCTATTTACAACATGTTTTTGAAGTGTTGATCATAGTAGCCAATCGTAAACACAACTGTTGAGCGCGTGAACACAGCGGCCAATCAGAGGTGTTTAAGAATCCGCTCAAAATGCTAGGGGAAATGCTGGTATCGTCACATTTTTAAAATTTCAGTACCAAAGACTGCACTTTTGACAACACTAATTCTTGAGTGGATCACCTGATTTACAGGCCGGGACTGTAATCTTATTAGCTGTTAGGGATTGTGGCGTCTGTGTTAGGATTGCATTTCAAGATGTCCGCATATACTACTGACAGTAGAGACAGTTAGAATAGAAACCACCTCGCAACTATCCAAAACACCCTAGTTTCTAAAACACTGAAACGATGTTCAACACCATAATGCCTACCGCTGCTCTGCCTGTCCAATGACACCATGAAACTCCATTTGAACACGGGCCAGATTGAAACTTGTGTTACTCAATTCCTCTGGGTGAGTTTCTAAGGCACCAGACATCCAGATCTGACAGAATTTGTACACAGTGGCCTTGGATTTCAGCAAATATTAATCATCTGTGATCAACAGCGCATGTGGTTGTTTTGCAAGAAAATCCACAGAGTGAAGGTTTATAGCTGTTTGGAACAAATGCCATCATCTGAACTTTTACAGGTTGTGAAAAGAAGATGCTGTACATCTGATATTGTATTGTCCTTGTGAAACACTACATAGTGATAATTAAATGGCTTCGGAAAGTTCAGAAAGTATTGAAACAGAAAGTTGGGTCTGTGAAATATACATATACACATAATAATAATAATAATAATTAAAATAATAATAATATGTTATGTTATTTTATTACTTATTTTTTATTTTAATTTTATAGAGTTTTATTTTGAAACATGAAGTTGGGTCTGTTATATATATATATATATATATATATATATATATATATATATATATATATATATATATATAATTTAATTTTTATTCTATTTTAGTATTTATTTTTATTTTATTAATTTTATTACATTTTAATCTTTCAAAGTATTGAAACGCGTTGTTGGGGCGGGACATACAGTATCTATATCTAAGGGCTTGTCCTCATATATATTTTTATATTTATTTTTTATTAGAGAATCCGCAGAATGAAGGTTTATATACAAATTTAATCCGTTTTTTTATCCTCAGTTGCATCAAATGAACAATAGGGATATTGAACAAAAACTTGCTGAACTTAGTGCCAAGTAAGTCACACAGCAGTAGGCCTAGCAGTCAGGCAAAGAGTACTTTTATGTGATTTGCACTCTTGGAAGCCTGTCAAGAACTAACCACAAATGATCACGTCACATTATATCCACATATTATTACTGCAGAAACTTCACAAGAAACACTTGTGAAGCATGTCAGATATCGGCTTTGTTCCAAAATATAGTGAGCTTCCTACAGAGGGAGCATCAATTCTTACATGGGACATTTGTTTGGGTGTTATCTATAACTTACCTTTCAATCCCTCGAACAGCCATCCGCTTTGGGCGAATGCCACAGTCGGAGAAGCTGAGGTTGAAGGCAGAGATCCTGACGGGAGAACGAGAGGTCGAGGACCCGCAGCTGGCCGATCAGAAAACCCTGGCCAAGCAGATTTACGAGGCCTACATGAAGAATTTCAACATGAACAAATGCAAAGCACGGACCATCCTGACGGGCAAGACGAGCACGCCGGTAAGCGAATTCAGCCATATGTAAGTAATCTTAGCAACAGGGACGTGCACAGGCATTTTGAAGGGCAGTGGCCCAAACCAAAAAAAGGGCACTGAGGGGAGATCGTTCGGCCGAAATCACGTTCAGTGGGCACCCATTCAGAACACCTAATCAACGCCCTAACAACCCAGGACAACCTAGGTACTACCTATAAACCATCCAGAACAACTTAACAATGCCCTAACAACCCAGAACCGGAACACCTTAGGTACTATCTATAAACAATCCGGAACACCTTAGCAACACCCTAACAGCCCAGAACACTCTAGGTACTACCTATCATCCATCCAGAACACCTTAGCAATGCCCTAACAACCCAGAACACCTTAGGTACTATCTATAAACAATCCGGAACACCTTAACAACACCCTAACAACCTAGAACACCCTAGGTACAACCAAGCACTCATTCAGAACACATTAGCAATGCCCTAACAACCCAGAACACCCTAGGTACTACCTATCAACCATCCAGAACACCTTAGCAATGCCCTAACAACCCAAAACACCCTAGGTACTATCTATAAACAATCCGGAACACCTTAGCAACACCCTAACAGCCCAGAACACCCTAGGTACTACCTATCATCCATCCAGAACACCTTAGCAATGCCCTAACAACCCAGAACACCCTAGGTACTACCTATCAACCATCCAGAACACCTTAGCAATGCCCTAACAACCCAAAACACCCTAGGTACTACCTATCAACCATCCAGAACACCTTAGCAATGCCCTAACAACCCAAAACACCCTAGGTACTACCTATCATCCATCCAGAACACCTTAGCAATGCCCTAACAACCCAGAACACCCTAGGTGCTACCTATCATCCATCCAGAACACCTTAGCAATGCCCTAACAACCCAGAACACCCTAGGTGCTACCTATCATCCATCCAGAACACCTTAGCAATGCCCTAACAACCCAAAACACCCTAGGTACTACCTATCAACCATCCAGAACACCTTAGCAATGCTCTAACAACCCAAAACACCCTAGGTACTACCTATCAACCATCCAGAACACCTTAGCAACGCCCTAACAACCTAAAACACCCTAGGTACTACCTATCAACCATCCAGAACACCTTAGCAATGCCCTAACAACCCAGAACACCCTAGGCGCTACCAAGCACTCATTCAGAACACCTTAACAACACCTTAACAACCCAGAACACCCTAGGCACTACCAAGCACTCATTCAGAACACCTTAACAACACCTTAACAACCCAGAACACCCTAGGTACAACCAAGCACTCATTCAGAACACATTAGCAACACCCTAACAACCCAGAACACCCCTAGGTACTACCTATCAAACATCCAGAACACCTTAGCAGTCCCCTAACAACCCAGAACACCCTAGGCACTACCAAGCACTCATTCAGAACATCTTGGCAGTGCCTTTACAACCCAGAACATCCTAGGTACTACCTAGCAACCATCCAGAAAACCTTAGCAACGCTCTAACAACAGCATAGCAATATCCTAGCAGCCACTCAGACCACCTTAGCAACACCCTAGCATCCATTCAGAACATTTTAGCAACACTCTAGCAACCCCTCAAATCACCTTAGTAATGGCCTAGCAACCACCCAGCGCCCTAGCAACAACATGACAGTGGCCTAGTAACCACCCAGAACACCACAACAATGGCCTAGCAACAACACAGAACAACACTGTACACTTCAGTAAAACCACCCAAGTGACTTCCACCTACCGTAACTAGTGAAACTGACCATTTTGTAACGCTATAGGGACTTAACAGTGTTTCTTTTGATCTTGCTAACATTAAGCACCGAGCGAATGAAAATTCTACTCTATCTTGAACAGTTTCCAGCCTTAGCAACCAGTCTATGTTAGATGTTGTTTTGTCTGTCTGTATTACCTTTTAAAACTATTTTAACCAGTGTAAGCACATGCACCATGCAGTGGTCAGTGCATGTGCTTACATAAGGCCAGGGCAGTTTTGTTCACTCCTGTCTCTCTCTGCACCTTCTTATAAAGCACAAAGCCCATCAATAATACTGATCTCTTATATTGAAGAAGCTTTAGGGTCATGGGACAGGGCTTTGTAGTTGACTTTGTTGCACAGAATCCTGACTGGGTGTGGATACATGTCAGTATAAGGATGGGTTCCACCTCAGACGTGTTTCCCCTCATGCATCTGTAACACTAGCTTGATTGTTGGTTCTGCTCTTCGCCCTGAGCTCCGCAGGACACGGGCCAGCTGTTGGGAGTGAGAGCAGCTGAATTAAGATGAGTCTTTCATCTCTCACAGTATGCTTGTTCTCTCACGGCCCTGTAAACGAGCCTCTCGGGGGGTCATGTTGACCTCTTATGGAGGCGGGGAGCGGTTTGAGTTTTAGTCATGTCTGGAACAAATGCCATCATCTGAACTTTTTCAGGCTGTGAAAAGATACTGTACATCTGATATTGTATTGTCCTTGTAAAACACAATTACATAGTGACACAATTAATTGGCTTGACAAGTTTAGAAAGTATTCAAAAAGGAAGCTGGGTCTGTTAGATATAGACACAATAATAATAATAATAATAATAATAATAATGTTATTGCTATATTTAAAAAATATATATTTTTGTTATTTTAGTACTTGTTTTTTATTTTAATTTTTTCAAAGTATTAAAACATGAAGTTGGGTCTGTTAGATATAGACACATAATAATAATAATAATAAATAATAATAATACATTATCATTTTTATTATTTTAAATTTTATTTTTTATTTTTATTTTTTCAAAGTACTAAAACATGAAGTTGGGTCTGTTATTATATTATAGACACATTATATATTTACAAACTTAGATGCGATTAATCGCGATTAATCGATTTTACTATGTATTGGCGGTGTCAAATTGATTAATCATGATTAATCACATCTACCCTATTTATAGTCAAATCGATTAATCGCGATTAATTGCATCTAACAAGTTTATAAATATATATGTTGTGTATATGTATATACATATATGCATATACAATATGTAATGTGTGTATACACACAAACTTTTATGATAGATGCGATTTAATCACGATTAATCGATTTGACAGCACTTATATAGTGCTGTCAAATTGCTTAATTGCTTCTATGATGATTAATCGCGATTAATCGCGTCTAACATAAGTTTATCAATATATAAGTTGTGTATATGTATATACATATTTGCATATACAATATGTAATGTGTATACACACAAACTTTTATGATAGATGTGATTAATCGCAATTAATCGATTTGACAGCACTTATATAGTGCTGTCAAATTGCTTAATTGCTTCTATGATTAATCGCGATTAATCGCGTCTAACATAAGTTTATCAATATATAAGTTGTGTATATGTATATACATATTTGCATATACAATATGTAATGTGTGTACACACAAACTTTTATGATAGATGCGATTAATCGCAATTAATCGATTTGACAGCACTTATATGTATATATATATATATATATATATATATATATAATTTTTTTTTTTATCTATTTAGTATTTTATTACATTTTAATCTTTCAAAGCATTGAAACAAGGTGTTGGGGCAGGACATAATTATTATATCTTAGGGCTTGTCCTCATATATATTTTTATTATTTTTTTTTTATTGAATGTAATTTTTCAGTGCCCATCTGGCACCTTTATTCTAGATATTGTCATCTGGCATTAGGCACAAAGAGCTATGCGGTTTATTCTTAATTTGATCTCTATGCTTCATTCTCATTGTTTTGTAGCCTTTTGTGATCCACGACATGGAGACGCTGCAGTTGGCCGAACAGACTTTCGTGGCCAAGATGGTGGGCTCTTCTGGGGGGCTGCTGAATAAGGACGCTGAGGTTCGGATATTTCATTGCTGCCAGTGCACCTCGGTTGAGACAGTGACTGAGCTGACGGAGTTTGCCAAGTCCGTGCCAGGCTTCTCAAACCTGGACTTAAATGACCAGGTTAGTGCACCACATCCTGTAAACTCTTTAAGCTTCATGAAAATGATTTGTCAGCACAAAAATGCACATTGTATAAACACTGTCTGTTCTCCGACAGGTGACGTTATTAAAGTATGGCGTCCATGAGGCGCTCTTTGCCATGTTGGCATCATGCATGAATAAAGACGGTCTGCTGGTCGCATACGGCAGCGGCTTCATCACCAGAGAGTTTCTGAAGAGCTTACGACGGCCATTCAGCGAAATGATGGAGCCCAAGTTTCAGTTTGCGATGAAGTTCAACTCTCTCGAACTGGACGATAGTGACCTCGCACTGTTTGTTGCTGCCATCATCTGCTGTGGAGGTATATTGGGTCTTTTAATATTTAATTTAAATAATTAATGCTAAATCACAACATTGCATAAACCATAAGGCGAAACCTAGTATGTTTTGTATCCTTGTCCTCGTAAGGAGTCTAAGGAGATGACTCCTGTGAGTCAACCACATCTAAAGTTATAATCATGTGAACATTTGATTTTAACACTAGGTGGCGCTGGCTCAAAACTTCTCCTTAAGCTCCTTCAGGGCATGGTGCCGATGACCCATAACGAGTTTCGTAACTATATGCTAATGCGTTCATAAAATACAGTTTCTGATTCTAAAACGAAACGATACCTTGCCGAAACGTTTTAAGTGAGTGTGCAGTTACATTTTTCTTTTTAAAGTCTCCTTAACCTGCACCTCCAAAAGATGTGTGTTTGCTTTAATGCTTCACTAAATTTGTCTTCCAGATCGGCCAGGCCTGGTGAACGTCCCGCACATCGAGCGAATGCAGGAGAACATCGTTAATGTGCTTCATCTGCATCTTAAGAGCAACCACCCGGATCACGGTTTCCTCTTCCCCAAACTCCTCCAGAAACTAGTGGACCTGCGGCAGCTGGTGACGGAGCACGCTCAGTTAGTGCAGGAAATCAAAAAGACGGAAGACACTTCGCTGCATCCCTTACTGCAGGAGATTTACAGAGACATGTACTGAGTCGGGTTTCTCAAGACGGCTCATTCGTCCAGCTGACTTCTAGATGAGCGCGGAGAGGGCCGTTTCTCTCAGGGGCCCTCGTCTACCACTATTTCTGGGATTTCTGGATGAAAACGCCATCGGTTAGATGCGCAGAAAGGGCTCTTCATTATTGTTGAGTTAAACAATGGTTTCTGCGGTCAACACAATGCCAACTAAAATGCATCCTGTGGTTTTAGGAACTTTTTTGGGAAATTTTATAAACACTTACTGGTCTCTTAGGCCAGAAACTGTGAATAGAAACCCTAAAATCCAACTTATTCGTACAGCAATATCCTTTTTTTTATACAGCTACTTTTTTGAATAGTGTACACTTCAGTAAAACCACCCAAGTGACTTCCACCTACCGTAACTAGTGAAACTGACCATTTTGTAAGGCTATAGGGACTTAACAGTGTTTCTTTTGATCTTGCTAACATTAAGCACCGAGCGAATGAAAATTCTACTCTATCTTGAACAGTTTCCAGCCTTAGTATTCCACCATTTGCAAATGTTCAGTGCTGCGGTAAAACTTGATATTTGTAGACGATCTTGAAAAACATGAATTATTTATTGCTTTATCAGTTTACGCCTGACTACAACACAATATTACGCTTCAGTTTGACCAGTGAAGACACTTAGACGTCTCCAAGCATCTATCAGTGCAGCTTACAAGTTTTAGATGCCCAAATACAAAGCAGATCAATACCTCACGACCGATGCCTTCTGACAGTGCACACGCGCTCCACCCAACAGGTAGTGCTGTTTTACTGTAATCTAGCGTTTCAAGGGGTGAAAGAAATGACAAATGAGGCCCGTTACAGCATTCATACTTCAAACATCAGCAACACTGCGAGTTTCGGCACTGAGTGTCGAAGTTTGCAGCATGTCGATTTATTGCAATGTTGGCTTTTATGAAGCAACATGCAATATTCAAGTGAATTTCACACCAATTCTTTGAACATGGTTGCATTTTAAATGCAGTGATGGACACTTTTGATTCTGTGTAGATTAGTTACCATTGGCATGTGAATGTGACGTCCCTACTCAGGTAAATTAGATGTAATGACTATAAAGTTTGTGATAGTTCTCAAAGGGCCCATAGCTGATAACCGTTTTATAGTATATGGCTGTTATTAAAGCAAACACTCAATGCAGTAACCCAGAAATCACTTTATTTTCTGTATAGATCTGCATTTGCACTGTTCCTGCTGCACGCATTGTAACATTTCTTTCCTGTCTGAATTCGTTTCACACCATTTGTCTATCTGTCCCTCCAGCAGTCCATCGCTCTTCTCCGTTCTTATCGCTTTCTCAGAGAACCGCAGTGCCTCGTCTCATCTTCGCAGTGAAGAACGCGTCTCGTTCTACTACAACTTTTTTCTTCCCCCAGAAAGAGAAGCTAAAATATGTCCGTGCATACCGTTTTTTGTAAACTGAAACTCTGTGTGCAGTTATCTACGTTAAAGGGGACCTATTATGCAAAATTCACTTTTGCATGGTGTTTGGACATAAATGTGTGTTGTTTTTAATCCTCATAAATCATAAGCAGTGTTTCAGAACAAGCCGTTTCCAGATCCCTGGCAGTGTGACGTCACATTAGCCACAGGCCCCGCCCACGAATGTTGACAGACACTGCCGTTTTAACATAGAACCGCCCTGAGAGAGTTCACAGCAAGTTCACAGTCCGCCATTGCTGCACTGACTGAACGTCTCCCAGTTAATAAAGTTTACCAGTTTATTAAGCACCACCCGAAAAGGCATAATGTCTTTATATATTTGTTTACTGTTAGTTGTTAGGAGTCTTTCTGTGTACTTCGCTGTGTATCTTGATGATAATGCAAAGGAGAAAGAGGGAGTTTATGGATAATATTTTAATGCACACTTGCACTGTGTTTTATTAGGCTCTTACAGTGATAGAGTGAAAACAGACACTTCATTTTATATAAGTTATAACTATACCTGTTCTATCTCCATGCAGCATATATTCGCAGTTTCTGACATTATAGTGCATCGTGACTGAATCCTGACACCGGAGAACGAGCTCTTGAAGCTCCGCCCTCTTAGGCCGAGCACAGCAGCTCATTTGCATTTAAAGGGCACACACTGAAATGCCGCGTATTTGCTCAACCCCAAAAAGTGGCAATTTTAACATGCTATAAAAAATTAGCTGTGGGGTATTTTGAGCTGAAACTTCACATACACACTCTGGGGACATCAGAGACTTATTTTACATCTTGTAAATGGGGGCATAATAGGTCCTCTTTAAAAAAGTTGGGCCGTTCACACAGAAGGCGTTTTTGCATTCCACTTTGCTGCTTTTCTAGTGTTTTGTATGTAAACATGCGCTAGACAGACGTCTTTGACACGAAACTCCTCATCGCTCAAATGCCTATTGAAATGACTGGATTTCGCCTGTGAAATTTCATCGAGCAGTGGGTAAATGTAAACATAGCTTGTTTCCACCACTGATTAAAAAATAAAAATGGTAATTGCGACTTTTTATCTTGCAATTCTGTATAAACTCGCAATTCTGAGAAATAAAGTCAGTCTTTTTTCCTCAGAATTGGGCTTTATAACTCGCAATTGGAAGTTTATATCTCTCAGTTGTGAGAAAAGAAGTTAGAATTGCGAGATACAAACTCAAAATTTCAAAAAGAAAAGTCAGAATTCGGAGAAAAAAGTCAATTTTGAGATATAAACTCGCAATTACTTGAAAAAAGTCACAATTGTGAGGAAAAAGTCGATTGCGAGATAGTTGAAAAAAGTCAAAACTGAGAAAAAAGTCGATTGCGAGATACTTGAAAAAAGTCAAAATTGTGAGAAAAAGTTGATTGCGAGATACCTGAAAAAAGTAAAAATTGTGAGAAAAGTCATTTGCGAGATACTTGAAAAAAGTCAAAATTATGAGAAAAGTCAATTGCGAGATATTTGAAAAAATCCCAAATTGTGAGAAAACAGTCGATTGCGAGATATAAACTCACAATTACCTGAAAAAAGTCAAAATTGTGAAGAAAAAAAAAAAGTCAATTGCAAGATATAAACTCATAATTACTTAAATCAAAATTGTGAGGAAAAAGTCAATTACGAGATACTTGAAAAAAGTCAAAATTATGAGAAAAGTCAATTGCGAGATATAAACTAAATTGTGAGATATAAACTCGCAATTACTTGAAAAAAGTCAAAATTGAGAGAAAAAAACTTGTGAGACTTTATAACTCGCAATTATCTTTTAAATATTTTTATTTCATGGCGGAAACAAGCTTCTATAGAACACACCTTAAAATTTGACTTAAAGTTCGAGAAAAGTCAGTATAATGATTTATCTGGAAATACCGTATTGGATTGAGACTTAAGCAATGTTTTGGGATGATTCATTTAAAAAAACAATGCAATTAAACTGCTGGAGGTCATCGAGTCTCTTGGTTGCTAATCGTTCCACCACGTGTCGCTTCTCATCTGTATAAAGTTGAACACTACTTAACTTTGTTACTTCCTTAGCAGTCGCCAAAAAAAACCCATTTGTCATTGAAAATGAATTACTTTCGTCGTACTGTCACTCAAATCTCGTCAACCTGAACGGCCCGTGTCACAAGCGATGCCACCGTGAGCCTGTGCGACTCCTGCACCCACTGTCCTGCAAATGGATGCACTTAAACTGTAAAGTTATGTTTGTAACTGGAAATGTTGAAGCTTTGTAACCCTGTAAATAGCGGTCGCTTGACCGCGACACTCTGACGGCCCACCGCGGCATTTTCTTGACTTTTGATAAATGCTTTTTAATGGCTCAGATGTTGTACATGCGTCTAGGTATTATGCACTGCCTAGATTATTGTTGATTGACATTTAGTCTTTTTATACTGAAGCAAAGGTATCTTTATTAATATATATATAGCAGATGTTGTGAAATGAATGAGCTTTATGTAGTGAAATGTAAATATGGGAGAAGATTTATCATCGAATGACACTTGCATGGGAATTCATGTTGTGATTTCCACATTCCTTTTTCATTCCCGCAGCGTGAGGACCTGCACACTTCGACCCCACATGGAATGATAAACGGAGTGGCTGATTATCCCAAACATTTCATTGTGTTTGTAGGAATTTTACTAATGATAAATCACCAATTTTGTGTGTCATAATTATGATTTAGTATGTCATGGGCTCATTTGACTCGGCTCAGCAAGCAGCCAATAAGTAGTGACATAACAATGTGATAGCTACGCCCTAGCAACCAGTTACAACACCCTAGCAACCATTTACATTGAAAAAAGTTGAGGGGGATACCTTTGGATCAGAAAATCGTATAGACAAGTGGGTGACCTCTTTTGACTCAGACTGGCAAGTAGTCCTTAAATATCACCCTGGAAACTGTCTAGCCATACCATAGCAACCATTTAGAGCACCCTAGCAACCATATAGCAGCATTAAGAAGCCATATCTCAGCACCAGAACATCATAGAGACATGACGGTTGGGTTTTTTGATTTGATCAAACATCTAGTCTGTTAGTATCACCCTGGTAACTGTCTAGCCACACCCTAGCAACCATTTAGAGCACCCTAGCAACCATATAGCAGCATTAAGAAGCCATATCTCAGCACCAGAACATCATAGAGACATGATGGTTGGCTTTTTTGATTTGGTTAAACATCTAGTCTGTTAGTATCACCATGGTAACTGTCTAGACACACCCTAGAAACCATTTAGAGGACCCTAGTAACTATATGGCAGCATGAATAACCCATATTTCAGCACCAGAACATCGTAGATATATATGATTCTGTTGATTCTGGCAATCATTATTACATACTACATCCTAATTATGACATACTAAGTCAAATTTATAACACTAAGTCAAATTTATAACACACTTGACTAAGTCATAATTATTACGCACTTAGTCAAATTCACATAAAAAGTCATAATTATGACACAAGTCAAAATTTTGACATACTAAGTAATAATTATGACAGTCAAATTATGCAAAAAGTCATAATTATTACATAAAAGGTAGAAATTATGACATTCAGTCAGATTTATGACACACCAAGTCAAATTATGACCGAAAAGTCATAATTATGACATACTAAGTCAAAATTTAGTCATAATTCTGACATAAAATGACATAATCATGACAGAAAGTCAAAATTGAGTCATAATTATGACCTGTTCTGCCTCTTGACAAAGTCAAAATTATGACAAATTCATAATTATGAATAAAAACAAACACTGAAAGTCATATTTTCGACTTTTTATTTCATAATTTTGTATTATGTCAATTAGGAATTGTGGTGTCAATTTTTTTTGTGTCATAATTGTGACTTTTAATCTGATAACTAAGATGTACCAAAGCATGCTTTTTTCTTTTGTAACAGAAATGGGCTTCCATACATATGACCTAAGTGATGATTTATGCCATAAAGCAGGATATTGTAAACGTCTGATCTCATGAAGATGATTTTTGATCAGCGTCTGCTCTCGGGGTGTTTGAGGTCCTCACATGATGTACTGTACTGTGATCCCTGAGGTCTCAGGTAAAGAATAGAGGTACTGATGATTTAGATCATCAACAACTGCCTGTGACACAAATCCAGCCAGATTCTCCGTCTCTCTCGCGGCTGTAAGATGCACTCCCTGCTGTCACACTGTCAGGACATTTTCGAAAATTAGTAATTAATACAGTAAAACATGTTTTGTGTGCATCGTTTCGTTTTAAATTCTTGTTTTGTGTGTGCCCGATTATTTTCATACCAGTTCAAATGATTTGACATGTAAATGTGATGTTTAAATCTGAACTGAATTCATCCTCCACCTCATTCACTTGTTAATACGCTTGTGTTCGGACATTTCTGATTCATTCATCACACAGAAAATGGAGGGTCAAGCGCATTGCATTGTATTGCATATGTGTGCTGTTGTTGTATATTGCAAATGATAATTAGCATAACATATGCATACTATTTCTGCAGTATACATGTTATTCAGGATGTGTCTTTCAGGTGCCTTAGATCCAGATTGTAAGAAACTGCATGACATGGAAAAATCTGTAACTGTTTTATTAAGTATCAAATCAAGTGTTATTTCAGGTAAGTTCACAAGTGTAAGTTCACAATATTCCCAAGTAGAATTAATATTTGCTGATGGAGCAAACATATACATAAAGTATTAAGTTTTCTTTTTTCAGATAAAATGAAATGTTTGTCAGCAACTTTGCTTTTCTATAGAGTGCTTGGTGTTTTTATGTAGAAGGGATTTTAACAATGTCATATCAGGAAATTGTGACTCGGTCTTCCCCGTTAGTCGCTGTAGCTCAGGTCACAGTAAAGTACTGTTCTGCCTCTGACAGCGTCATTTCTAATAAATGCTTGATTTTAAGGAGCTGGATGATATACACAGATCTGTGACTTTATTAGCTTATTATTAATATACTGCTGCTGCAAAAAGGCCTCAGTGGTGATGTTTTTGTTGTACTTTGGCTTAATATAGACAAATGTTTGATAAATGTATATCTAGTCCTGTCTCAAAATAAAATACATCTTTGCAAAACTCAAATGTGGCAAAATTTATCTTTGATATACAAAGTCCAAGTAGTTTGTAAAAAGAGTTCAGCTAATTTTCCAAACTTCACATAGTATTTCATAAATGAAAACGAGTTGTATAGCGCCTTCCAGTGGTGTACATTATACAAAAAAAAAAAACATCACATCACATGTATTTTATATACATAATTAGGAACAAGTACAAATTCCTTCTTCATCGATCATACTATTTAGGATCAATTTGATTAATTTATAATCTAAAATAAACGTTTACTAAAATGTTTTATGATTTTATTGCGTTTTGTGTATTACAGTATTCTTTAATAGTTAAAGTACTCGGCACAGAAAGTAGTTCAACAATAATACAGCGCTGTCACGTGGTACGTGTTACTTTTCTCAGCGCCGGTCAATGTGGACCAATCACAGTAGTTTGTTATTACAGAAAATATCATTTAAAAGAAATTGCAATCTCGGTTATTTTTCTTTTAAAGTCAACCCGTAGAACTAGCATATGTAAACGATTGCACTTCTTTAGTATATGACCTTCGCTATAAAGACGAAAAAGCCCTGAGAATTGAGTGCGGTTTAATGGAGGATTCGGATTTTGGGGCCACCGCGCGCCCTCTCGTGGAATGACGGTTTGTATCTCAATGAAAACAATTAAAGCGATAGTTTGCCCAAAAATGAAAATTGTCATCCTTTACTCACCCTTAAGTTGTTCCAGACCTGTATGAAATTCTTTCCTCTGCTGAACACAAAAAGATGTTATGAAAAATGTTGGTAACCTAACAGTTGCTGACTTCTATAGTATTTTCAACTGTCAACTGTTTACAAACATTCTTAAAAAATATCTTCTTTTGTGTTCAGCAGAACAAAGAAACTCATATAGGGTGACTCGTTATTTTGGGGTGAATTATGCCTTTAAAATGCCACTCTTTTTCTCTACACTTCCACGTCTGTCCACTAGGTGACGAGAGTGTCCATCAAATCCCTGACGTACAAACATGGCTGCGTCCATTGCGCGGTCATGCCGAAGCGTGTGTCGAGTTAAGTCACATGCCATTTTCACAAAAACATCTTATTTAAAAGCTTCATTCCACTGTTCTCCATCTAAAAGAAGCGGGCTCCTCTTATCCCTGCATAACCGAGGCCTCCTGAAGGAGTCGTTCCCTGATCAGGCAGCTCAAGCTGAACTCCCGGATCTGCTCCGGTCCGGTCCGCAGACCATCTACTGCGGCTTCGACCCGACCGCGGACAGCCTTCACGCCGGGAACCTGCTCGCCATCATCAGCCTGCTGCACTTCAGAGCCGCGGGCCATGATGTCATCGCGCTGCTCGGCGAAGCCACGGCGCAGATCGGGGATCCGAGCGGGAGGCCGACCGAGAGAGAGCGCCTCTCCACGGCTACGGTGGAGCAGAACGCCCGCGGGATTCTGGAGAGCCTCCACCGGATCTTCACCCACCACGAGCTGTACTTCTCCCCGGATCCGAGTAGGCTGGGCCGGCTGACGGTGCTCAATAACCGCGGCTGGTACAAGGACAGGCACGTGCTGGAGTTTTTCTTGGAGGTCGGCAGGTGTTTTCGGATGGGCACGATGCTCAGCAGACACAGCGTCCAATCTCGGCTGAAGAGCGCGGAGGGCATGAGCTTCACCGAGTTCTCCTACCAGCTCTTCCAGGCCTTTGACTTCTACCGTCTGCATCAGCTGCACGGCTGCAGGATCCAGCTGGGCGGAACCGATCAGCTGGGAAACATCATGAGCGGACACGAGCTCATCCACAGGTATGACATCAAAAATACCATGGTGTAACCACCTCAGTACTATGGTATATTTATCACACAGTGTTGTGTAAGTATGTCATAGCTATTAATTACATCTTTAACAGTGTAATTAGATTACTGTACTGATCACGGTATTGGATTACTTTATTACTAGTTACTTTCTAAATCCCATATCAACATCGAGCAGTTGAGGATAGTAATATTATGTTAAATTTATATAGTCTATACAGTATTCAATGCAATTGCATAAGAAGTAACTAATTAAATTACTGAAAAAAATTAAGAGTAATCCCTTACGTTACTTTTTCAAAGGAAAAGTAATTGGATTACTTCGTAATTAATTACACCCAACACTGATATCACAGTACCATGGAATTACCATTCTCAATACTATGGTATTAACATAGTATCATATCTAAAATATATATATTTTTAAAGACATTTATACTTTTATTCAGCAAAAACGCATTAAATTGATCAAAAGTGACAGTAAATCTGTTTATAATGTTACAAAAGATTTCTGTCATCAAAAATGTATTACAGTTTCCATAAAAATATGAAGCAGCACAACTGTTTTCAACGTTGATAATAATAATAATGTTTCTTGAGCAGCAAATCAGCATATTAGAATGATTTCTGAAGGATCATGTGACACTGAAAATGCTGAAAATTCAGCTTTGATCACTGGAATAAATTATATTTTACAATATAATCGCATAGAAAACAGTTATTTTAAATTGTAATAATATTTCAGAATTTTTACTGTATTTTTGATCAAATAAATGCAGCTTTGGTGAGCAGAAGAGACTTCTTTCAAAAACATTAAATAATCTTACCAACCTCAAACTTTTAAGCGGTACTGTATGTACATGTAGTGCCGTATTTTCAGACACGTACCATGGTAAATACCTAGGACTATAAAATAGAACTATATGCATATTAACAGTATAATTTTTAAGAATGGCACTATGGTAAAAATTTCTTTCATTTCGGCTGCGTGAGATTCTCCAGCTTTGTTGTTGTTGAGCAACCGAAGCGTGAGCTGTTAAAGCTCCGCCCTCTTCTGGAAAGTGGAAAGTTCAGCTCATTTGCATTTAAAGGGACACGGCATGTTTTTGCTCACACCCAAATAGGAGCAAATTTGACAAAGTATAATAAATGATCTGTGGGGTATTTTGAGCTGAAACTTCTGGAGACACCAGAGACGTATATTACATCTTGTGAAAGGGGCATTATAGGTCCACTTCAAACATGTGGTTGTTCTTATTTATGCAAACGTCATAATATTGCACAACCTCTGATGTGTGATCTTCTCTTCTTCTTGAGCAGAAAGACAGGAGAGGAAGTGTTCGGCCTGACGATTCCTCTCATCACCACCTCCATGGGCGATAAACTGGGGAAGACGGCCGGCAACGCTGTCTGGCTGAACCCAGATAAAACATCCCCCTTTGAGTTCTATCAGTACTTCCTCCGTCTGCCAGATACCAGCGTGGAGGGGTGAGTTAGCAAACACAGAGCGTGACCTCAGTTAATACTGCCTGCTGGATCACGTTATCATCATCTACTCGACCTCATGATGTTGAACCCGAAAAGAGAATACAGACTGAAATGATTCTCTGTGATAAACTACTGTTTAAAAATAAGAATTTTTTTGTGTGTTTTCTGCTGCATTTATTTGATCAAAAATACAGTAAAAATTGTGAAATATTATTACAATTGAAAATAGCTGCTTTTCTATTTAAATATATAGTAAAATGTAATTTATTCCTGTGATCAAAGCTGAATTTTCAGCATCATTACTCCAGTGTCACATGATCCTGTGATGATTTGCTGCTCAAGAAACATTTCTGATGATCTGCATCATATTTATGTTTAAAGCATTTTATTTTTCAGGATTCTTTGATGAATAGAAAGTTCTAAAGAACAGCATTTATTTGAAATAGAATCTTTTGTAACATTATAAATGTTTTTACAGTCACTTTTGATCAATTGAACGCATCCTTGCTGAATAAAAGTAATAATAATACTTACCCCAAACTTGGTGTATATTAAAAATAGTGCCTGTTTTAGCTTGACCGAAACACTTGTTATCCTCCAGTTTCCTGAAGCTCTTCACGTTCCTGCCGCTAGCGGAGGTGGAGAAGGTGATGGAGCAGCAGAAACAGGACCCGGGCAAGAGAATCGCCCACAAACGCCTGGCCGCTGAAGTCACCAAGCTAGTCCACGGGAAAGAGGGGTTAGAAAGCGCCAAAAGGCAAGAGCGGATACTTGCTTCTGATATATGTCTGTAAATTCACTACTGAATCAAAATCAAAACCCTATTTACTTTATTCATGCACATTCCTGATCCAGTTCAGCACGATTCTTTAATATGATTCGTTAAAATATTTAAATGAACCTGCTTTTGCTTCAGATGCAACTTCTTTTAATGATCCAATCAATTCCTTTTAGTCTCATTGTATGTTCTTTAAATGCTTTATTAGTGTTACTAATGTACACACAGGTGCACCAGTGCTCTGTACCACACTAATATTCAGGCCCTGGAGCAAATGAGTGACACCGAACTCCATGAGATTTTCCGAGAGGCTTCGTTCCATGAGCTGTTCTTGGATCCGGGGACGACGGTGCTGGACGCCTGCAGACGGGCACAAGCCATTCCTGAGGGACCACATGGGTGAGTGACGCCTTTCTGAAGTCACTGCCGGAATCTTAACAATAATGTTTTGAAATGTTCAGTTTAAAAGTAACACATACTCTTGACACATTTTGTTACGTTGTTACTTTTTAGTCAGAGTGGCACATTTTGTGTTACTTTTTATCACTATCAGGTGGCTCGGCTACATTTTCTGTTTAAAACTGGTTTGCAATACAGTCACGATTAATAGCACTGCTCAGTCTGGGTCTTAAACAATTAAAGGGCTCCATTATGCTCATTTACAGGTACATAATTTTGTTCTACTAGTACAGGATTACATGATTTAAAGGGTTAGTTCACCCAAAAATGAAAATTGTGTCATTAATTACTCACCCTCATGTCGTTCCACATCCGTAAGACCTTCGTTCATCTTCAGAACACAAATTTTTAATGAAATCTAAGAGCTTTCTGTCCCTCCATTGACAGCCTATGCAACAGCCACTTTCAAGCCCCAGAAAGGTATTAAAGACATCATTAAAGTAATCCACGTGACTCCAGTGGTTTAATTTCAGTTTTATGAAGCGACACAAGTGCTTTGTTTGTGCAAAAAAACACAATTTGCCACGTTATTTACGAATATTAATCTCCAACGCATGTTTACGAGAGCAGCACGATGTTGACACTAGAGCAGATGTTATGTGAACACACTTTGGAGATTAATATTTTGTAAATAAAGCGGTAAATTGCGTTTTTGACCCAAGAGAAAAGTGTAAAAAAAAAAAAAAAAGCATAATAGGTCGCCTTTAAAGTCCCCCTGTAGTCAATAATTGTATCCCTTAAAACTCATCTTTGATCACCAAAATTACATATTTAAACGTTTTTTTTTTTAAACACCCTAAAATAGCTTGAATGTAACTCTACACCCTTGCCTCATTTAATATACGCAGAGCAATGAATATGCAAATTAGCCCCGCCTCCACTCGCTCACGACAGCTCAGAGATCCACTTACTGAGGTAAACGCTGCACGATGGTATCGCTCTTTACAACGTCGGACACATAACGGTAATTAATATGTTTAGCCTTTTGCTTGACTGTTATCAAACAGCTAATAATATGTTGCTAATGTTACACAAACCATGCTCCCGTTAGCCATGTCAGTCAGACAGCTGCCTTCTAACAATCAGTATCCTTACAAACGCTTTAACAACTCAGAACGTCAGTGGAGAAAGGCATGTAGTTCATCATAACATCGTAATATACATCATATACCCACTATATTGCTCAATCTACACAGACTCCCCTGCTAGTTAGCTGTTAATGATATGTTAAAGCCCGTGATTGGTTACAAGGTAGTTTGTGACGTCAAACACCAGCGATTTCAAACCGCGGTGTCTTTGGTTTAAAGAGAAAATACTCAGCAATGGTGCTGACATATGAATTTGCACATGCTTTGTCATGAAGCATGTTAAAAACACCAAATAGACATATAAACAACATTAAAAACTTGATTTTCACCACAGGGGAAGGAATGATTTTTGATCCATATTTTAAGACCCAAAGCAGAAAAATACCTGTATATGTTTTGAAATTGCATTGATGCCTTTTTGCTTCATATAATTCACTAGTTTATTCTCATTGTTTCCTGTTGACTAGGTATCAGATGATCCAGGATGGTGGAGTTTGGATCAACCACCAGAGGGCAGCAAACCCTGAGCAAGTTCTGGTTCTGGGTCAGCACATCCTCTCTAACGGACTCAGCCTGATCCGAGTGGGCAAGAGAAACTTTTACGTCCTAAAGTGGCTTAGTATGTGAATTACCAACTCTGATATACATGTTTTGCATTCAAAATGAGCTGTGTGCAATTGTGGAAACTGTAACAGAAACTATCCTGCAATCCTGAAGCTGACCAACAGTGGTCAGTAGAGGTCTGTTTTGGCTCAGGACAGTAACCTGTGCTCTGTCTGCTTGAACGTATCAAAGACTTTGAAATTATATGTTGAATTGAATTGTGCTGTTTGAGAACCCACATGTGAATGTGTGTGGAATATATCAAAGACATGAGAACAGACTTTGCCTTGTTTGTGCCTGTTTTATTTGGACAAATGACACGTTTTGATGTGTGAATACGCTCTTGACTGGAAAACTGGGTTCTGTTCAACTCTTTAATTAAGTGTGATATTTAACTAACAGATTAAACTAACATTTTGCAATATGATGTCATAAATTAATTAATTAAATTAAAATTGATTAGGTTGATATAGTTCAGGATATATCAACGAATCGGGTCTCCTTGAGGACCCGGAGTGATCCCATTGGTTCAACGAACTTTTAATGAGTAGTATTTTTAGCGCCTCAAAATCACATTATATCACGTTTAAAATGCGTTATAATGACCATTTAAATTACATGCTTCATATACTAGTACATAACTAAAGATATAGGTTGTGAAATCAAGCATTTTTTTTTTTTTTTTTTTTTTTTGTTAGCTCATGTACTAGTATAGCGTACATTAGCCTGCTAGCTTAGCTTATATTATAGTATGTCTTTTGCTTCCAATATACAGTTCCCAATTACATGTTTCGAATTAATGACGTTTGTGTGCATGACAAATCATTTATTAATTTATTTATTGATTAAAAATGTATAATAGTAATATTATATACTATACCACATTGCTATTATTGTGTAATATTAATATTAAATTACTTTTACAGAACAGTATGTTGCAACAATCATTGGGGGGACTCGATTTCTCATCGATTTCCTCACGTCTCATCAGTTGTCAGATTCGAAAGCGTCACAGTAGCTAGACGCATAAAAAAAACCAGTGGTTTATGACGCGCCTCGTGACTCAAGTGTGCGACTGCGTCCGAAATCGCATTCTTTTTTTTCTTTTTTTTTTGAGTAGGTGCTTATTTTGAATAAGTAATTACTTTGCGACCACTTAAAAAAAGTATGTTTTATATAGTATGAATGTAATCTGGACGTACTAGTACATTTGCCATGGTGTCATTATCATGTGACCTACCGGCGTACTATGTTTGCCTACTATATAGTAGGGAAGTATGTGATTTAGGACACAGCTTCAGTTCTCAGTTCTTGTCAGGATGATTGCGAGGTCTAATCAGGGCTGTGCTGTTCCTGGAAATGTTTTGACAACTGCAGCTTCTCACTTCTAGGAACAAATTAAACTTGTAGTGAATCTCTTGTTGTACTTCCACTTTTTTTTTTTTTTTTTTTTTTTAGTGTCTCAAATTCATCTTTAGATACCAGAGACTCACACATTACAGGTAATGGAATCAAATATCTTTGTTTCTATGAATAATTTGTGTTTAGTCACATCAGAAGCGTTTCTTAAAGCCTTATTAACAACTTTTAGATGTAATATGTCCATGTGTTTTGAACACTGGGTTCTTCTCATAGGATTTCAAGAACATAATGCTGTGACTCCACTGATAATCAATCTCAGATTAAGACTAGTTTAGTCAAGGAACTACACTTAAATTTTAGGCTATCTTCCCTTAATTACTGTTTATTTTTATTTTAGTAATTGTTTGATTAATTTAAGCAGGATATGTTTTCGTACATTTCCTGAAAACGTTGTTATATAAGCTTTTAGTTAAAGTTTCACTCTTAGTTTTAAGCATTTGCACAGGATTCCATTGTTATTTTTTATTACTTTACATTCAGCGTCATAAACCATTCGATCGTGATTCGCAAATGAATCGTTTGTTTTAAATGATTCAGCCGAACCGATGTGATTCACTCGCCTGTAGGAAAGCTTCAATTTGGAGACGAGTAAACCAACATAGCAAGCAGACAAATCATTTAGTCAATCTGGAACAGTAAATAAAACTGAAAACAGTATAAAGTTATTCGAAAACGTAACGAATAAGCACGTAAAATGACTTCTAGCTGCACTGTGAGTGAAACGAATCAGTGGATCATTTAGTGAGTCGGTTCGAAAACGAAGCATTCGAACGAAACGATTCGAACGGCTCGGAGGCTCGTCGAGGGTGTTTGTTGATCTTCTTTCTCTCGGACTGTGAGTGGGGGATGTGCGTTGAGAGAAGGCGGATCTCCGAGGCACCAATCCACGGCGTTCCTTTGGTGCTTTAAAGAGCTCTTTGTGTCAATCACGCGTTTTTTTCGTTCTCTATCCCCCTTCATCGCCATATTGGGCGCAGAAAAGCCTCGCCTTGTTATTTCTCGTCCCCTCTTTTACTACGACGCGCAGTTGACCGGATTGGCCATCGAGAACGCTGCTTTTGTTTTGATGATCGTCGCTTGTCCGTGTTTTTACGACTTCTGCTCGGCGCTCATGCGGCGCACCCGGGGCGAGTTTTGCCTGCACGCCCGTCGTTTTGGATCGCGTTAACGCAGGAGGGAACGCTTTATAAAAGCTGTTGGGTTTGCGTTTTTGACTCGAACGCCTTAACATGTCCAACGTTCGCTTGTCTAATGGCAGCCCGACGCTGGAGCGGATGGAGGCACGACTGTCCGACCAGCCCAAGCCGTCGGCGTGTCGGAACCTGTTCGGCCCGGTGGATCATGAAGAGTTAAAGAAGGATTTCCAACGGCAACTGAAGGCGATGGAGGACGCGTCGGCGGACGAGTGGAACTTCGACTTCTCCACACACACGCCGCGCGCCGACGGCAGATTCCAGTGGGAAGCGCTGGATATTCGCTCGGTGCCCGGCTTCTACAGTAGTTCGGAGCGGGGAAAGGGCTCCAATCTTCATTTGTGCTCCTCTGGGAATAATAACGACAATAATGTGGATGTTAATGGGAATCACGACTGTCGGGTAACGGAACCGAGCGCGGAGACGCCCGAAACACCTCGCGAGCTGAGGAAAAGACCCTCCTGTCTCGGTATGCGCTTTCTGGATCATCTAATTAATCTGAATTTCAGTAATATGTATAATCACGGTAAAATATTCTGTTTTGTATAATGCAAAATATCTATCTCGAGCCTTTCACACCTACATGCAGTTGCATTTTAACTTGTGTTTGTGAAGCCCAGCGTTTGATAGATGTAAATGTTTGCATTTATTTTTAATTTTAGGATGCACAACAGCATTGTGCAGTTTTAAATTTGCAATCATGTACAATCTAAACAAGTAAAGTAAGATGTACAGTGCAGTTGCATTTGGTGCGATTTGGTCGCTCGCTTACTTAGTTTCTTCAAGTTACAGTATTTTATTTGTTTTTGAACCAATGTGAATTGATAAATGTGTGTTTTGACTCATCAGACTCGTCGTGTCAAAGCAAACGGTCTCACATCTGTGTGGATGAAGTGACCCGAACACCCAGAAAACCCAAAAAACCCAGAAAACACCCCAGCCCGGCACCCACATAAACGCAATGAGGTAAGCACAACTTCTTTGTTTTGTTTTTTTACATCTTAACACTTGAGTCATTTACGCAGAAGAGCGGTTAAAAACGCTGTTTTCACATGAAAAAGAACAGAATAGTAGGTCAAAAGTACCCAGTTTACTATTGTTATAATGTTCCCCTGACTATAGATGTTTTATTAAACATAATTAGCCCATGAAAGGGTTAACATGGTGCGCGGATATAGAACAGAATAGTAGGTCAAAATTACCTAGTTCACCTATGTTATAATATTAATCTGATATACATGTACCTTTTTATGAAAAACATAATGAGTCCATGAAAGGGTTAACACGATGCGTTTACTACGAGAGCTCGAGTTTCCTTCAGAGTGAAAAACATTTTACACGTCAGCAGTGTGTTCTCTCACGAGGAGCTATTTACACCTGAACGACGACGGGCCTCGTTTATTACACACACACACGCGTTTATAACCGTGTAGATATGATGAAAAGTGCAGGTTTCATGTTTAAATCGAACACCTGGCCACTGTTTGAGGCCAGAAATCTGATGTAACCTCAAGATATTGTTACCTCAGATGGTCATGTGAGGAAACGTCCCGCCAAATCAATATGTCACTGGGCTGCTAGTCAATGAGCAAATAACGGTCGGTCGCGGCACATTTGTAAAGTCATAACATTAGCAGTGAAGGGTGTTTTGCTTTGGTGGGACTCGAATCGTTTCATGATCTCATTTTCCAGTGTTTTTTTTTTTTTTTTTTTTTGTTTCCTCCCCAAGTTTCATTCAGTTTTTTGCGGGTTACTGCTAGTCTGGTTTGTGGTGTCGTTGACTCAAATACGTGCCGCCATTTTTATTGCCACGATTGTTAACATTTACAATATCGCCAAAGCACGTAATTGTTTATAGTACAGAAATACGCATTGTAGAAAATAAATTAGGTGAATAATGACGACTATGATCATACTAAGGGGATATTAAAAATTGCAAATGCATTTAATACTGCAAATTAAGCCATGAAAATGTGTAATAAACATACTAATTTTTTCTTATATTTCCTGACAGGGCTGAAGATGTCGACGTTGGTTTCATGACCTCAGTGCTTGGTGAAAGAAAGATATTTTTTTTTTTTTTTTTTTTTGGGGGGGTGGGGGGCGATCGGGGAAAACAAAACATATCAACTCTAAGAGTGTTCAAGCACTGAAAACAGAAACACTAAAGTTCTGGCACTCAAGAAAAGAAAAAAAGAAGAAAAAAAAAAAAGAAGCAACTGCTTCTGAAAGCAGTGTATGTAGCAGTGTGCAATTAGGTTGAATTTCCTTTTTTGCTCATTTTTTTTTGTTTTTTGTTTTTCTTACTACCTGTGTATATAAATATATATTTGTTTCTTTTCATATGTAGCACATAATTAGTATTATGTTGGAAAATATATATTTTTTTTTTTTCTTTGGAGGTGTGAGTTTGGTTTGACTTGAAGAGCCACCGTTGCCGTGTGTAGATTATTTCCGAAATGCTGTTCGTTATGTTTATTTCACGTTTTGAAGGCAGTGTGCCTGTTTTCTTATAAAATTTTTCAGATGAGGTACACAAAATAGCAGTTCTTTTGAAGGGATCTGGTTGGATCCGAACATCTCAGCCTGTTTTTGTTTTTTTTTTTTGTTTTTTTTTGTTTTTCAAAGGTGATGTAAAAGTTCAAACTCTGAGGTCAAACCTTGTAGCATCGACCAGTATTACTATCAGGCACTTCCATGGAGGAGAAACATCTCTCACCCTCTTAAATTATTTTTGTAAGATGTTTCTCGATCATCTGTAATTTGAGTGAAATTTTCTACTGAGATTTTTTTTTTTGGTTTTGTTTGACTCGATCACCCTTGATTTTGCCTCATATATTTTTTTTTTTTTTTTTTTTTTTTTCTCCACTGCAGAAGTGACCAACCGAATGCATCTAAAACACTCTATAAATAGATATTCTGTGGTGAAACCTGATGCATAACTGTATTTATAGAGAAAGTAAATATTAATATTTGAACGATTTACACTGCCTGTGTATTTGTGTACATAACTTTGTAAAAACACTGAGAAAATTAAAACTAACTTATTTATATCAAGCTTTTTTTTTCTTTTTCTTTTTTTTTCTTTGAAATTAAAAATGGTTTTTGGTCAAGGTTTGAGTCATTATTTTTGTAAATGCTTATTTTTTTTGGTAGCTTCTTCCTTTCTGATTTTTTTTTTTTTTTTTTGTAATATTATTTTAACAAATTGTAAGAGGTTGCAAACTGAGCCTGATTAAAATATTTGATAAGTGCTTTTTTTGTTATGTGTGGTTATACAATGTGCTGCAATCAATTAAAAGAGAATTAAATTATTTCAACCCACATCTGTCTTATTTCAACATATAATATATTCTGCCAATTCATACCCTCAAATATGCAACCTATGGAAGACATTAAAACGAGCCGTGCAATGAATGCACATTATATCAGGGAAACAAATGTTTTTTTTTGAGCTGTAAAAAATGCACAATGTTGCTCGCTTTCCTTAAAAGAAAAACAAAATAGTATTTTTAGCCATTCCAGTGACCAAAACAAGCCCTTAGTTGTACATGAAGCTGGTCAAATAAATGATTTCACATCCTTGCACTGCATGACCTTTCTTGACCAGGTTTGGCAAGCAGCCGTTCGTGTCATTTACTCGTCTGAATGAAGCGCACATGCCAGCGGTTAGTCACAGTGCTGACTCAAACACAAACTGACAGTGGGCGGCACAGGTGCTATTCACAGCTAGTTTGTTTTGTACTTCATTAACACTCTTAACCTCCCGTTTTTCAAAATCGTCTAATCACGAGTATGCTTTTTGCTCGCTGTTCCCACAGAAATGCACGTCATTGGAGTTAACGTCAAATGTGTATACAAATGTCAAATTTTATTTGCATGACAGAAACATTGTAAAAAGTCTGGATTGTCGTTGGTACACCACCCTTCACTCGACTCTCTCATCCACGAAGTTGTTCTGATACCCGCCAAAAGGGGCGAGAAAGAAGCCGCCGTGATATTTTAATGGCTGGTTTGAGTGTGCCAACCATAGCACAACGTGTGTTTATTCATGTGGTATCAGTTGATCTGCCCGAGAGCGTCTTTACCGCTGAGATCAGGGACGAGCAACAAACACAGACATTTTGGACAGACAGAGGGAATTTCATGAAGTTTCCAATCCAATTGTGGATGTTTTTGATTTGACCTTTATGAAATGCAATTAGAGACTGACAGGTTCAGAGCTCAGTGCCCATTCGGGTCGAATCGAGACAAAACAGTGGGCCTGTCCTGTAGGAAACCTCATAAACCACAGATTACAGCTCCTCCTCATTGTTTTTCCTGTTGAGTTTCCTCCTGTAAAAATTAACCAAGTATTGTAAGATTCTTCAAAACACCAAAGTCTGCAATCAAAAGACAAATCTCAAACATTGAATCCTTCCAGAAATGCTGTTCATTTTATAGCTCAATACTCGTTTTATTTCCAGCTGAAATTTGAAAAGCACAGACACTTGGAATTTTTTTGTATTTTCATATTTGAAATATTTTTTTTTTTAGGTTGGCTTGTTTGTGATTGAAAAAAAAAAAAAAAAAAAAATGCTAGATGTTAACACAATATCCAGAAAAAAAGTCAAAATTGTAAGATTTAAATTTGCAATTTGCGTTTTTTTTTTAAATTTATTTATTTTTTATTGCAAGACAGAAACAAGCTTCCATACAAATGTATGGAGCCCCTAAAGGGACATGGTGAAGGAAAAAAATATGAGGTGGGAGGAAAAATGATATGTCAATGCTTCTATCTCGCAAAATTCACTCGTGCAGAATGTAAAAATTTTGTGAGGAACAAAGTTTCTTGGGGGAATGCAAAAGTTTTGTGAGGAACAAAGTTTCTTGGGGGAATGCAAAAGTTTTGTGAGGAACAAAGTTTCTTGGGGAAATGCAAAAGTTTCTTGAGGAAATGCAAAAGTTTTGTGAGGAACAAAGTTTCTTGGGGAAATGCAAAAGTTTCTTGAGGGAATGCAAAAGTTTTGTGAGGAACAAAGTTTCTTGGGGAAATGCAAAAGTTTCTTGAGGAAATGCAAAAGTTTTGTGAGGAACAAAGTTTCTTGGGGGAACGCAAAAGTTTCTTGAGGGAATGCAAAAGTTTTGTGAGGAACAAAGTTTCTTGGGGAAATGCAAAAGTTTCTTGAGGGAATGCAAAAGTTTTGTGAGGAACAAAGTTTCTTGGGGGAACGCAAAAGTTTCTTGAGGGAATGCAAAAGTTTTGTGAGGAACAAAGTTTCTTGGGGGAACGCAAAAGTTTCTTGAGGAAATGCAAAAGTTTTGTGAGGAACAAAGTTTCTTGGGGGAATGCAAAAGTTTCTTGAGGAAATGCAAAAGTTTTGTGAGGAACAAAGTTTCTTGAGGAAATGCAAAAGTTTTGTGAGGAACAAAGTTTCTTGGGGGAATGCAAAAGTTTCTTGAGGAAATGCAAAAGTTTTGTGAGGAACAAAGTTTCTTGAGGAAATGCAAAGGTTTTGTGAGGAACAAAGTTTCTTGGGGGAACGCAAAAGTTTCTTGAGGAAATGCAAAAGTTTTGTGAGGAACAAAGTTTCTTGGGGGAATGCAAAAGTTTCTTGAGGAAATGCAAAAGTTTTGTGAGGAACAAAGTTTCTTGAGGAAATGCAAAGGTTTTGTGAGGAACAAAGTTTCTTGGGGGAACGCAAACGTTTCTTGAGGAAATGCAAAAGTTTTGTGAGGAACAAAGTTTCTTGAGGAAATGCAAAGGTTTTGTGAGGAACAAAGTTTCTTGGGGGAACGCAAAAGTTTCTTGAGGGAATGCAAAAGTTTTGTGAGGAACAAAGTTTCTTGGGGAAATGCAAAAGTTTCTTGAGGAAATGCAAAAGTTTTGTGAGGAACACAACGTTTCTCGGAGGAACGCAAACGTTTCTCGGAGGAATGCAAAAGTTTCTCGGGGAACACAAAAGTTTCTCAGGGGAACGTAAAGGGTTTGCAAGGGAACGCAAATTTCCTTGGGGGAACACAAAAGTTTCTTAGGGGGATACAAAAGTTTTGCGAGGGAACGTAAAGTTTCTTGTGGGAATGCAAAACAACGCAGAAGCATTGACACTATCTCACATCTCATATTTTTTCCATCACCATGTCCCTTTAGGGGCATTTACAAATGTGACACTTAAATGCAAAATGAATCTCATGATTATGAAAAAGCTAAATCTAAGCAATAAAATGTTAATCGCACCCTTAAAGTGATTAAAGGCCAAACTGACATTTGCATCCTCAGTTGCACATGAACAGGTTCCACCGAAATGGATGTATAGACCAATACAATCAGACATTTTAAAGGGGAAAAAGGGATTAAATGCACACAATAATAACAGGAAGACACCTGCATCAGTGCTTTGAGGTCTCGTGAGGCGCAGGTGTGTGACCTCAGCCGTCTTTGTGTTGTGCACTTTGCTGTCGAGAGGTTAAAATGCTCTTCTGTTGTGTCTGGGACTCGTACTAGGACAAAAAGACAGCATCGCCCAGAAAGAAGGGATGTTAGTCATGTAGGGTTTGCCCTCGACATCAAGCAGCGACTTTCTGACCTCGTCCAATCAGCTGCGAGGAAAGTCAATACTGCCAGAGCATAAAAACACTCCAGCCCTGTTCAATGTGCTTTAATGGGCAAAACGTAAATTTCCTCTTCATTGTTCCATGGAAAGAACTCCAACCGCAGGGAGTCCATTGAAACACGGGCAAAACTGGGAGGACGCGGTCAGAAAGAGCGAAAATAAAACGTCTGTGGTTCTCCTCTCCTTTCAATTTCAGTGGTTTAGGAGTTGATCATTATGAAACGTAATGAGCTGAAAAGCAAAAAAAAAAAAAAAATACAAATGGTGTAAAGGTGTGACACAAAACAACTAACCGTTTTTTAAAAGTTGACAGCAAATTATCACACAATAAGGCATTGTTTCTCTTTGTTATACTAAAGTAAACATTACTAACTATCTGTAAGTTACAGATCACTACAACTTCCAAGTTAAAACGGTTAATTAAGGGATATTTCACCTAAAACTAAATTCATCATCATTTACTCACCCTCATGTAGTTCCTTGATTCTTCTACGAAACTCAAGTTATTTTATACAGTCTCTGAGCTGTTCTTCTATACAGAAAAAATGATGACAATAGAAAAGCCTGACAGTATTTCTGTCGAAATAGTATAGATAAATGTCAGAATAAACATTGTAACATCCTGTAAGTGCATAAACATTTACCAAAATCTGCTTTTCATGCAAATAAATTAACCAAGAATACCCAAAAAACCCCTCATTCAACATCAAAACGTAAACATGACAGAATGGTGATGCATTTGTTTAAGTGCCAAGCTCAACTAATAAATAAATATTCATTTATATTAAATATTACTAAATATTAAGCACTCATTAACTTGTTAATGTTTTTATGAATCATATGTGCAATAGGAGAACTAGTCTTTATGCAGAATGACTTTGATTCCATGATTTGGTACCATCTTGAGTAACTATGGAAGCCTGTTTTATTTGCGACATAAGAAACAAAACCATGCATTGATAAATCAAAAATCAAAAAAAATCAGACTTTTTGTGAATTATGACTTTTTATATAATGATTATAAGTTTTGACTTTACCTAAAAAATACCTGCTTGTATGTTGTAAATGTGATTTTTATGATAATTTAAATTGACCAATAATCACAAACTAATGAAGATTTCTAACTTTACTCTAAAACATGACTCACAGAACCCTGCATGATGCACTTGTTATGTCAGGGCAGTATTTCGACAATTTGTCTAAAAATATTTTCTCTTTGAACTTCCCCCAGTGAAAGAGCTCATTTAAATATTTGCATGAAAAATGAATTTGATGCCTCTCAGATAACGCTTGAGGAAAGCGTCATGTTGACCAGAAAACAGCCAAGACCTGTGAGAATAATACATTTTCCTTGAGTTCACACGAGTGAACGAGAACCTTCCACACAAACTACAGGAAATACTCAGGTATATTATCTGATTTCCTATTAAAGCCCTCCATGTTTCACTTGTTTCAGGACAGGAAACACCAAACTTTAACCTTTAGTCTCCATTCATTCCACTGTCAGGCCCTTTGGCATTGAGTGAAAATAGTTTTCATAGTTTGGAGAACATCCTATACGATGCACTAGATCTCGTGTAGCATTCAGACTACAAATTCTTCAACTTATATACTAGTCTTTTAAGATTTAAGACTAACAAAGAGAAAAACACATACACATATAAACTAGATTTCCTGACTGAAAGTGCTTCATATTCATGCGCTGAATGCAATGAAACCACAGGTCTCGTACCCTTTCCTGTAAACAAGGGCTTGTGCAGTTCATTGAAATCTCTGAGCTTCCCCATTTGGTTTCCTCCTGCGACCACAACGCACGTCATTAGATGAAATTCTCAATAAATGACTTACGTGTGACCTCAGACGGCTGGCAGTCCAGTAACTGACAGAGACAGGCAGTTGTGAAAAGGATTCAGGCCAGAGTGAAGCAGTGGCTCTAATGTAGCATGTCGAATTGAGAACTGACGCAGGTCCTGTCACGAATGCCACCCTCAAGTCTCACAGGTCACACTTTGAGGAACTAATGCAATAAAGACTGTTGAGTATAGCAGCAAATATGGGCATTTACAAATGGTCACATAGAAGATGTACAGGATGTACTGTGGCCCTAAAGGTGGCGCACTTGAGGATGAGATGAACGTCCCGTGCACAAGTGAAAATCACAATGAGTGCGCTATTTGAGACAGGCCCAGCCTAGCTTACAAAAATATGCTCTAAGAACATTTTGCTAATGTTCCCATTAAGTTATTCAAAGTTGCTCGAAAGTCCAGTTTTTAAAATGTTTTAAAATGTTTTGTTGTTGTTGTTGTTATGCAAAGGTTCCAAACATTCCATTTTATCAATCTTTAAACTTTATGGGAATGTTACTTTTAAATGTTTTTGGAATGTTCTAAAACATGGAATATCATTTAAAAAATTCATTTGGTAATTTAACACCTCAGTTTGGTAATTTGACGCTTTGCCAGTGTTGTGGAAAGTTACTTTTAAAAGTAATGCATTACAATATTGTGTTACTCCCTAAAAAAGTAACTAATTGCGTAACTTAGTTACTTTTCATGGAAAGTAATGCATACAATATTGCGTTACTCCCTAAAAAAGTAACTAATTGCGTTACTCCCTAAAAAAGTAACTAATTGCGTAACTTAGCTCCTTTTCATGGAAAGTAATGCATACAATATTGCGTTACTCCCTAAAAAAGTAACTAATTGCGTAACTTAGTTCCTCTTCACGGAAAGTAATGCATACAATATTGCATTACTCCCTAAAAAAGTAACTAATTGCGTAACTTAGTTCCTTTTCATGGAAAGTAATGCATACAATATTGCGTTACTACCTAAAAAAGTAACTAATTGCGTAACTTAGTTACTTTTCATGGAAAGTAATGCATACAATATTGCATTACTCCCTAAAAAAGTAACTAATTGCGTTACTCCCTAAAAAAGTAACTAATTGCGTAACTTAGTTCCTTTTCATGGAAAGTAATTCATACAATATTGCGTTACTACCTAAAAAAGTAACTAATTGCGTAACTTAGTTCCTTTTCATGGAAAGTAATGCATACAATATTGCGTTACTACCTAAAAAAGTAACTAATTGCGTAACTTAGTTCCTTTTCATGGAAAGTAATGCATACAATATTGCATTACTCCCTAAAAAAGTAACTAATTGCGTTACTCCCTAAAAAAGTAACTAATTGCGTAACTTAGTTCCTTTTCATGGAAAGTAATTCATACAATATTGCGTTACTACCTAAAAAAGTAACTAATTGCGTAACTTGTTTACTTTTCATGGAAAGTAATGCATACAATATTGCATTACTTCCTAAAAAAGTAACTAATTGCGTAACTTAGTTACTTTTCATAGAAAGTAATGCATTACAATATTGCATTACTACCTAAAAAAGTAACTAATTGCGTTACTCCCTAAAAAAGTAACGAATTGCATAACTTAGTTACTTTTCATGGAAAGTAATGCATACAATATTGTGTTACTCCCTAAAAAAGTAACTAATTGCGTAACTTAGTTACTTTTCATGGAAAGAAATGCATACAATATTGCGTTACTCCCTAAAAAAGTAACTAATTGCGTAACATTACAATATTGCATTACTACCTAAAAAAGTAACTAATTGCGTTACTCCCTAAAAAAGTAACTAATTGCGTATCTTATTTACTTTTCATGGAAAGTAATGCATTACAATATTGCATTACTACCTAAAAAAGTAACTAATTGCGTAACTTACTTACTTTTCATAGAAATTAATGCATTACAATATTGCGTTACTCCCTAAAAAAGTAACTAATTGCATTAGTTATACTTTTCATGGAAAGTAATGTGTTACATTACTTTTGCGTTACTTTTTCTCATCTGGGCTGTTTCATTTGTTTGTTTGTTTTTATAACAACAAAAAAGTTCTATTTTTGGCAAATGTTAAGGCCCTTTCACACCAAAAGTGAAATGACTAAGCCTCAGGCTGAAGGAAATGCAAATTCATGCCTGTACAGTAGAGGATGCAGCTCAAACAAACCTTTCAGCTGTGCTGCCATTCTGGTATAAAGAAGAATAGGATACAGGAAAAGTGAGTAAATGCATGCTCGCATTTAGTTACATTGTCGACGTAGCTTGCATGAGCTCCGCTCTGTTCAGTTTATGCAGTTTTTCTTTGAATTGACACCCCCAGGGCACAGTTGCCACCTTGTGGATAAATTACTGCAAAAAAAAAAAAAATTGAATGCACATGTGCGACCTGTGCATACATAGAACGAGCGGTTACAAAAATCTGGCGGTGCGCATACAGTACGTGCATACTCTTCTGACGACGAAATTCTCGTCTCACGGACTGTACGCTGACCCTCGCGTACCCATAAAAAGTGAAGTCTACTTTGGGCTTTACTTGTAATGCATTACCCCCAACACTGCGCTTTGCACGCTCCGCTCTGGCTGTGGGCGTTCATGTGTTCTGGAGGAGGGCGGGATCTTATAATTTCAAAGCTAGCTTGCTATTGCTAGCCCTTCTGAAACTGCTTACCCTACCTTTAATACTTCTACTTTGGTTGTTGCCAATGTAGAGCAATCAAAATTAAATCACTTATAACTAACTGAATATATATTTAAATCAGCATACTGCTTTAGGAGCCAACCACACACAAAACATTTTTGTGTTGAAAAAAAAGTATGATTTATAAATTGAAATTCTTTTAACTTAAGCACAGCAATTTTGCTAGTGCATGTTTATCTAGAAAAACGAAAAGCAGCGCAGGTAAATGCAAAAAAGAAAGAAAGAAAAAAAAAGTGCAGGCAGCTGCCTATGCTCCTGGTACACAACACAGCAGCTAAATTGTGGAACAGAGCGAATATCTACATCAGTCATCGCCATCAATCATTTTTATTAAACATGCACATGACAGACACAATCGTAGAATCTATCACACTCACACACCCACAGAGCCTGTCTGACTTGGCTTTCATATCTACAGATAGCGGCACGCGGCACAGCTGTCGCCAGCTCTGGCCGTCTGTAGCATTCATTAGACGGGCCCACCTGCAGCCAGTCAAAGGCTTTTATCAGCTCGCACTCCTGAAGCATGCACACCAAAACACGGAGGCCGAGTGCGGCACGCTGGCGGCTTCTGAACAGACTTCATTATCCTTCCCGCGCTAATCTGCTCAGCTATGCGTGAGGGCGCTGGACATGACCTGCTGCAGATACCTGCATGCGCACGTCAGAACCTCATCAATACGCCCAGATGACATTTTAATGAAGACTTTTTCACAACTATATATATATATATATTGTTTTTTGTTTAAGGCTGATGATCGACCTTCTCATCAAAATTTAAAGAGTGCTTCAAGCAGCAGCTGCGACATGATGGACATGCACTTTCAGGTTTGTGTGTGTAGTTTCTGTCTGCCAGTTGTGTGTGTGTGTGTGTGTGTGTGTGTGTCCAGTCCCCGGGCTGTGTCCCGAGCATGACGTGGCCTGTACTCGTGTGCTGGTACAGTCGACAGCAGCTGTCTACCCTCGTTTCTCTCATTCTCCTCAGGACGGCCAAACCGACCCGGGCCGCACCACTGAAGTGTTTCCAGCGCAGAGGCCTGGAATCCTCCTCGCGTCTGGACGAAAAGTCCACAGCAATGCGACCCAGTTCACCACACACTCGAGTCCAGACGTTTGCTCAATAACAACATGATGTGTTTCAAATCACATTCCCGCAGCTGTACAGCAGGCTGGCATGAGGACGGGCACGATCACAGACCAACAGTCGCTTGGAAGTGAATTTGGCTAGTCGCCGCTGCGACGGTATTTTAGGCCACATTACTAATGCAGAAAACATACGCAAACTTTAATTTATGCACACACACAAAAAAACAAAAACAAAACAAAACGTGATAATAGAAATGTAAATGGAATTTGTAGTTATAAAACAAATAAAAAATTAAATGCAATAAATGACTAATTTACTCCGAACTTCTCTTGGGGAGGGTAATGATAGTAGCCAGTATCAGTCACATGACCTGTTGAGGCAAAGTCACATGACTTTTTTTGACGCACATCTAGAAATTGTTTACATTATTTTACCAAATAAAACATTTCTCCACCTCAGATGAGCGTATTTAGGCCTATTTATTTGCATCTTTGTGTTTCCATCCAGCATATATTATATACAATATACCAAAAATTTGCATATTTTCAGAAAAAACAACATTAACTTTAGCTCTGATTTTCACACAAAGCTATTGTACAGATTTATGATGTGGAATAGCACAAAAAAAATTAGATGTAAAAAAATATATACTGTATATTTATTGTATTTCATTAGAAATATAAAATTGATGTGATTTGATTTCAGTAAACGAGGCTTCGTTACGTCATAAGTGTTTCGAAATTTCAATAGTTCACACAACTTTGGCAGTCTGATACATAATCCGAACCAGTTTTTTTGAAACAAAAGATTTGTAAAGCTTTGAAGCTTCATGAAGCAGTGTTTTGAAAGGTCTTACGGGTGTGGAACGACATGAGGGTGAGTAATTAATGACAATTTTCATTTTTGGGTGAACTAACACTTTAATAATACATACTCCATCAATTATGGTTAGAAGAACTGTTGCCATAACATGCTAGAAACATAATAATCACTGCAATAATAATCCAATCATAGACTCTTAAACATTTGCCTATTAAAATCCAAACAGCGACTTTTTTGGCACTGCTGGTCTATTGTCAATTTAAATTGCCATTTATTTCATGCAAGAAAGAGACAGATCAGGCCTGGATCCGTCCCAGTGCTCCCAGACAGAGGCAGGCATGAGGGTGGACGGTTGGATGGGTCACTGCTGCCCCTCCGTCGAACACAACAACAGCCGCCGGTGCAACTGTTTTCTGCTCAGCTATTTCTAGAACACAAGAGGCGCAGCTGCCCGCGTCCCACGCCTCACACCTGTTCATACCAATATCTGCTTTCATAGGGCACCACTGCTCCTCCACGGGGCCACAGGTGGCCCCCCAGTAATGGGCACACGGCTCGGGCTTGTCATCGGGTCAAACAGGCCCTATTATGGAGGAGGTGGCTGGATATTTGGCTAGCACTTACAGCCAACTTCTGTTTTAGCAATCAGCCTGGAAAACCTGGAAAACCAGACCTGGTTTATGATAGTCTAGCTGATAAAACTTAGATGACGATGATGATAGTTTGACCAAATCAGCTTTAGAGAATTTGGTTGACCTAAACGAGCTTTGCTGGTTTAGCTAGTTAAAGGGGTCATGAAGTGCGTTGTTTTATAATGTTTCCTGGGGTGCACTTATAATGTTAGTATGCTTCTTACATCGAAAATGGTCATAATTTAGAAATAAAAGGCATTTTTGCTACCCTGATTTTATCCCTCTTATTTGAATGCTCTGTTTTAAGGGGCGTGTCTGCTGTGGGACTTCAGTGAGATGTGATTGGCTGACATCTTTGCCCATGAAATAGCTAAGTATTACTCTCTCGAAAACTTATAGCATGTTTTAACTATTACAGCTCTCAAGGTTAACTAATCATGTAAAGTGTTGATTATATTTATATCTATGGTATTATATTGAGATCATGGCATGAAAGGTTGCAGTGATGAACAGGTGATTGATTGATGTTGTTGAGCTCATGAAAGCAGTGATCTCGTCATTGCAACTCAATTTCTGCACACTAACAAATGCTTTAATCGTAACTAACAGTGCAAACGTGATGTAACTAAGAGATTTGTTGAATAAAACAGGGGTTTTTGAGTCCAGGACTCAAAAACTTGTGCTGTTTGATTGACAGCTCCAGCGATTGTAAAGGGAGCGTTCTTTGATCGCTTTCTATATATTATTTAATCACAGTTTAAATAACAAATCATTAATATCAGATCAGGCGTTAGAATGAACACAGTTACTGACATGTTGTTGCATTACTGTCGAGTTCATATCGTAAACGTCTGTTTGCAAATCCTGCGCCGAAATGCGATCGATTTACCAAAGAATCCACAGTGAAATGTACCGAATACAAATAAATAAAGCTCAACTGAGACATTCACATTGTTGAAAATAAATAACCATATTCCTAACATTAGGATCCTTTGAAAGGTAATGTTATTTTTAGTCCTGTATCGCTATTCTCTCACTGACACGCCAGTGGGCGGGGCTAACGGGGCAATGATGAAGTAGGCATTGATTTCTTCTGTGGAGGCGGGGTTTCACCTATCTGTAGACACATTTGGTGCCATTCTGGAATAAAGAAGAATAGGATACAGGAAAAGTGAGTAAATGCATACTCGCATTTAGTTACATTGTCGATGTAGTTTGCATGAGCTCCGATCTGTTCAGTTTATGCAGTTTTTCTTTGACTACCTTTTGAATTGACACCCCCAGGGCACAGTTGCCACCTTGTGGATAAATGAATTACTGCAAAAAAAATTTGAATGCACATGTGCGACCTGTGCGTACATAGAACGAGCGGTTACAAAAATCTGGCGGTGCGCATACAGTACGTGCATACTCTTCTGACGACGAAATTCTCGTCTCACGGACTGTACGCTGACCCTCGCGTACCCATAAAAAGTGAAGTATACTTTGGGCTTTACTTGTAATGCATTACCCCCAACACTGCGCTTTGCATGCTCCGCTCTGGCTGTGGGCGTTCATGTGTTCTGGAGGAGGCGTGGCTTTGGAAACGCTCTGAAAGGAAGCTAGCTTGCTATTGCTAGCCACTCCGAAACTGCCTACCCTACCTTTAATACTTCTACTTTGGCACAGAGTTGTTGCCAATGCAGAGCAATCAAAATCAAATCACTTATAACTAACTGAATATATATTTAAATCAGTGATGAAGTAGGCGTTGATTTCTTCTGTGGAGGCGGGGTTTCACCTATCTATAGACACATTCCAGGATCAGTCATTCGCTGGATCTGGTGTCAATAAACACTTTTATTGGACTAACAAGGAAGTTTCCATTTCTGAAACTTACAGGATATTCTTATAGTATAATGACCTCATATATATCAAAAGCTCAAGGAAAAGTTGATTTCTCAATTCATGACCCCTTTAAGATGCCTGGGAGAGACACTGGAATTTGAGAATGCGGACCGATATCTATAAGAATAAAATTGACCTATTTTTTCATCCTCAAGTTTGACCATATTCTGACTATATCAGACTGAGCGTCATAAAACCAAGTATTTGGTCTAAATGTGATTTTTCAGACTGATTTTTCAGACTCATTTCATATGTCAGGCTTTACAGGGTTAAGGGATAAAGAAGGAAATATGAGTATGTTTTCAGCCTTGAAAGATTTTAAGCAAGCAGAACCGAAGTGAGAAACGGCATTAAAGAGAATCAGTCATCACCTGAGTCCATGTGCTTCGTGAGGATCTGCTCTGGTACGTCACAGGAGCAGTGAACCTCGCAGTCACAGATGTGAGTTTGCATCCCTAATGCTTTTCCAAGAGGCCGATCTCCGAGGATAGTGGATGATCGAGCGCTCCAACATCAAACGACCTTTTGAAAGCACAGAGACTGTGTACATGAAAGGCTGACAGTGTCTCTCTTGTACACAGCTGGGCCTGTAGACGACTCCACTTCTCTTTCAAGGTCCCGGCAGTGAGCTAAAACAGCGGCAATGAGACAAAAGCAGACGTATGGATCTTCAGAGCCTCAAAACACGACCCATATTCAACTCTCAGTCGCATATTTCAGGCTTTAACAGAGTAGAAATTCAAGACTTGAATGTAGGTGCACAGAATGCGTGGTTTGCTAAAGAGAAATAAGCTGAAGGAAACATGTCATTTTCAATTTCTCCAGCTCGTTTGAGGCTCCAAACTTTAATCATTCACACATGACGTGTGACTCAAAGCGTGACAGGTACTCTCACATGCAATGCATGCACGTCAATATGCAACATGATACATAATTAAATGCATGTTTTATTTACACCACAGTTTATCATTCCATCAGAACATGAATCCAAACCTTCAGCACTACATGGATATAAATATAAGGCATTACTACAATATTTACATTGCTTTTTGTTTTATAAAACTGTACAGAGTAGTGTCAGCAGCAGGCAATGTCATAAAACAAGCCAGAAAATTCCCTCTTCTTCAGGTTTTCAGCTCCCGTTGTGCAGAACAATTACATTAATTTCAAATTAAGGTTAAAATATATTGAAAAAATATGAAATACCAATAAACAGACACCTGTGACCGCATATTATGCATTATTATATTTTATATTAGGTGCTATTTTGTATTTATTATTGTTAATAATTAAAAATCATAGCATTAAATATGTAAAATGTTTTATATAATATATATATATATAAAAAGTAATATTTTTCTAAATATAAATTATTTTTATTCAGAAAGAGGACATATTAAATTGATCAAAAGTGACATATGTTACAAAAGACTATTTCAAATAAATGCTTTCTATTCATCAATGATGAAAAAATTTGAAGCTGTTTTCAATTTGTTAATAATAAGAAATGTTAATAAGAAAATTAGAATGATTTCTGAAGGATCATGTGACACTGAAGACTGGAGTAATGATGCTGACAATTCAGCTTTAAATCACAGGAATAAATTACATTTTACTATATATTTAAACAGAAAACAGTTCTTTTAAATTGTAAAAAATATTTCACAATTTTACTGTTTTCACTGTAAGTTTTATTAAATAAATACAGCCTTGATGAGCAGAAGAGACTTCTTTCAAAAACATCAAAAAATCTTACCGACCTCCAAACTTTTATTATGTATTAGATGTTTTTTTTATGATTTTTAAATGTAATAATTTTCATTTCACTTATTATTATAATCAATTTAAACTATTTATTGAGCATATTTTTCATATTGCGGTTTCATAAAAGCAATAAACCACTTGCAGCTGTCAGATACAGTGATTTTACCGTGGTTTTAGACAAAAGAACGTTTACATCACTGTAATATTGTGGCTTTTTGCTTTATGAAAAAAAAAAAAAATCAGTGTTAATTCTGTGAAAGGCAAATGGCCAACAGATGAACATGTCTGGAAAAAGATCCAGGATGAAGGTATTTTCCTCAATTCGGCTTTGTGGTTACGGGAAAAAAACAGTGGAACATGTTTTTTCATCTCATTAATTGCATTTTCCGTCAACTCGCCTCGCCTTTCAACATTTAATTATCTTGGATGAGAAAAATAATCATTCGATCAAACAAATGCATCTAAAAGGTGCCTCAAAGGGAACAAAACGCTATTATGGCATGGTTTGAGTTCTGACTGATCCGCTGTTGGGAATCTTGGCTCTCCTCTCAACGTCAACAGCCGTGAATAGCCTCCTTTCTCAGTGCGCTATTAAACTTCATTAGAATCTATCATGGGTGTTTTGCTATTTTGATAAGCCCTACCACAGCCATACATCAACGGCAGCTTTCATTCCCGAAGCACATGTTCACGGTCTTAGTTTGGAAATGTTATTTATGATTTCAACCTTTGTTTTGTTAATGAGAACCTTCCCTGCTTGTCCAAAACAGGTCCGAACGACACCCTCTGTGAGAGCGCTGACCATAAAACCAATCAAAAAATGCATCCTAACAATGAAAGACGGACAGTTTAGCTTGGATTAGGAGATTCTGAGGATCTCCATAAAACCACTTTGCCCACTTGGCTACACAGATGATGTTCAATTTGTAGTCAGAAACAGGAAACACCAAGTTCTTTCTCTCGGACCCCGTTTCCCACGATGCATAGTGCGAGTTCTCCAAGCAAGCGTGTCATTGGCTCTCGTCCATGCTGACACCCAGCCGCTTCATGACGGTGACGCGGGAACTGTACTGGTTGGGTTTCTGCAGCAGCTCTGGTTTGGGCTGGAAATGCTCCATTAAGATCTTCAGGATGTTCTCCAACTTCACGTCCATCTGAAGCACCTACAAAACACAGACAGATATTAGTTCAGATACAAAACTCTCTCCGTTTACACTAGCATTTTCTAAAAGTTTCTCGTCCACACTAAGATGTCGGAAAAAGCTACAATCATCTTACTATGTATGCGTAAAATGTCATGAATGGACACACCCCTACTGCTGATTGGTTCACTCTCTCTCCTCCCCCATCATGAGTGGACACACCCCCTACTGCTGATTGGTTCACTCTCTCTCCTCCCCCATCATGAGTGGACACACCCCCTACTGCTGATTGGTTCACTCTCTCTCCTCGCCCATCATGAGTGGACACACCCCCTACTGCTGATTGGTTCACTCTCTCTCCTCCCCCATCATGAGTGGACACACCCCCTACTGCTGATTGACTCACTCTCTCTCATCCCCCATCAGGAGTGGACACACCCCCTACTGCTGATTGGCTCACTCTCTCTCATCCCCCATCAGGAGTGGACACACCCCCTACTGCTGATTGGTTCACTCTCTCTCCTCCCCCATCAGGAGTGGACACTCCCCTACTGCTGATTGGCTCACTCTCTCTCATCACCCATCAGGAGTGGGCACACCCCCTACTGCTGATTGGCTCAGCCTATCTCCTTCACCATCATGAGTGGACACGCCCCTATTGCTGATTGTCTCTCTCTCCTCCCCCAACATGAGTGGACACTCCCCTACTGCTGATTGGCTCACTCTCTCTCATCCCCCATCAGGAGTGGGCACACCCCCTACTGCTGATTGGCTCAGCCTCTCTTTTCACCATCATGAGTGGACACTCCCCTACTGCTGATTGGCTCACTCTCTCTCATCCCCCATCAGGAGTGGGCACACCCCCTACTGCTGATTGGCTCAGCCTATCTCCTTCACCATCATGAGTGGACACGCCCCCTACTGCTGATTGGTTCTCTCTCCTCCCCCAACATGAGTGAACACGCCCCTATAGCTGATTGGCTACAAGTGTGTTGTGTTGCTCGGTCCGATCCACTTTCAGCAGCGTTTCTCAGAAATCACTTACTGCACCTTTAACAAGTCTACTTTCCAAGTTAACATATCTGAATAAAATATTAAACCAAATTAATAAAGAACTTAATAAAGTTCTCATGATATTCTTCACGTGACTATTTTATTAGTAAATTATCTCACCACTTACAGATACGTACAGGTCGCGCTCAATCGCCATTGCATGTTTGGTCTAAAACACAATTGCACTCAAGTTTTGTTGCAGGACAGCAATTCAATTTTCTGTCATCTTTGCAATGCAATATGAAGATAACATTTATCTTCAGCAACACTGTGAAAGTGAATAGCACATAGCAGGCACATAAGCATAGATATCTATCTATTCAAATGTAAAAACGCAGTTTTTATATTTATCCACTTATGAGAGCGTCTTCAAAAATCTCAATTTTCGCAGGACAAAAACGCAATCTTAATGTGGACTGAAGACCAAAACGTAAAGAAAAAGATGCATTTTCAAATGTATCCAGATTTGACGTGGCCTCAGCTGAGAAAAAAAAAGCTGTTTCTAGTTCATTTCAGGGTTTAGATTTAGGTTGGTGTGGTCCCAATTCTGGGCTACTAACTAAAAGGTTGAAGGTTCAATCCATGCAAGGGGTTAATCCAAGAACAATCACCATTGTGCTCCAGCGAGGCACTTAACCTCAGGTTACGACAGACTGCTTAACCCTTAAGAGTCTAAAAATCAGGCTAAAATCTCTATATTGTGTCCACAGATTATTTTAACAAGACATTACTTTTAAACACTAAAAGCAAGTACTGCATTAAAAGGCATAAAAAAGTCAGTTTTGAACCCTGACACAAGGGAATCTTGCGGTCATAATTCAACTTAATATCAAAAGAAATAAAATCAAACAATATGATTCAATGCGACATTAACACAACCTCTCATGCATAAGTGTTTTTCTCTTTTAGAATGGGTCACTTATTCAGATATACTACTTAAAATACCCAGTTTATGAGCCCTTGCTTGGCATTAACCATCACACACAAACAGGCCGCGTCAGTAACATGAAACGCCAACACAAGCCATGAGAAGGTCTGTGCGCTTTTTCACAGCAAGCCGACATAAATATATTTTCATAAAGAGAAGGAACACTGACTGCCTGTTAGAGGGGAAATATAAATCTGAACCATAAACATGTCATTGATAATCTACAGCATTATCTGCATTCCCCAGCGACGCGCTCCGCTCAGATTAGGAATTCCTCTGGTCTGTGGAGCCGGAGCACGCTGACCCACGGAGACCCCTGGAAAAACAACCCGAAAACAGCCACAAAAATTGTGCTTGGACTGCAAATTCACCTCGCAAACTTTAGTGTTTAATAAACTGCTCTGAGAACAGGGTGTGGGTTTGATGTTTTACGTCCAAATCACCAGCAACGAGAGCCAGAATGAACCACAAAGGTGTTTGTTTGTTCCCTTTTCTTTTAATGATACAATATTCCAGTTTCTCCTGCAAAAATGACTATTCAAAATCACTGCAAGCAAATTCCTTTCTTAATCAAATGTAGCATATCTACAAATCCTTAAAACAAGATGAATTTACTTGTAAAGCAAGCAACATTTAAAATCTTGTTAATATCCTGCAATATCTTGTTTTCAAGGATGATAGATAAGAAAAGAAATAACACACCTACTCGAGTAGTAAATAGTTTCTCAACTATTTGCCAACTGGATCTTTTCCTCCGGAAGATTAAATGCAAAACACCAGACAGACTTTGCTTCCTTTGAGTTGACTATCTATCATGGTTAAGTCAATAATCATCTCGCCAAAAAGAAGAATTTTATCTTTATGAGCTCTATGAAAAACAACACGCTCCGTTCATTCACTGTGCCGATAAGAGCTCTGGGATCCGACCAGCATTTCATACTTCAGCTGGTGTGGATGAGCAGCCGTTGATGAAGCGTCAGCTTGTTTTGAATTGGCTGACTACACGCCGTCTCGCGGTGTCTCCACCGTGTCTTCACATGTCAGATTGAGGCTTGGATTGAAGCCACAGCTTTAGGTTGCAAAAATGGCTGAAACTTGTGTTTTGGAGATGTTTTGGTGTTTTTTGTGGGGCAGAATATCAGAATATTCATCTATCATCCGTCCATCTTTCCGTCTGTCCGTCCATCCATCCATCAATCGTCCGTCCGTCCATCCATCCATCCATCCATCCATCCGCCCATCCATCCATCCATCATCCGTCCATTTATCCATCCATCCATCATCTGTCCGTCCATCTGCCCATCCATCCATCCATCATCTGTCCGTCCATCTGCCCATCCATCCATCCATCAATTATCCATCCATCTATCCATCCATCCATCATCCGTCCATCTATCCATCCATCAATTCATCCATCCATCGATTCATCCATCAATCGTCCATCCATCCATCCATTTATCATCTGTCCGTTTGCCCATCCATCCATCAATCGTCCATCCATCCATCCATTTATCATCTGTCCGTTTGCCCATCCATCCATCTATCCATCAATCATCCTTCTATCCATCCATCCATCAATCGTCCGTCCGTCCATCCACCCATCCATCCATCCATCCATCCATCCATCCATCCATCATCCGTCCATTTATCCATCCATCCATAATCTGTCCGTCCATCTGCCCATCCATCCATCAATTATCCATCCATCTATCCATCCATCCATCATCCGTCCATCTATCCATCCATCAATTCATCCATCCATCGATTCATCCATCAATCGTCCATCCATCCATCCATTTATCATCTGTCCGTTTGCCCATCCATCCATCTATCCATCAATCATCCTTCCATCAATCAATCAATCAATCAATCAATCATCTGTCCGTCCATCCATCCATCCATCCATTCATTTATCATCTGTCCGTCGGTCCGCCCATCCATCCATCAATCATCCTTCCATCCATCCATCCATCAGTCAATCAATCATCCTTCCATCCACCCATCAGTCAATAAATCGTCCATCCATCCATCCATTTATCATCTGTCCGTCCGTCCGCCCATTTATCCATCCATCCATCCATCCATCCATCAATCAATCAATCGTCTGTCCACCCATCCATCCATCATTTGTCCGTCCGTCCATCCATCCATTCATTCATTTATCATCTGTCCGTCCGCCCATCCATCCATCCATCCATCCATCCATCCATCCATCCATCTATCCATCAATCATCCTTCCATCCATCCATCAGTCAATCAATCGTCCATCCATCCATCAATCATCCTTTCATCAATCAATCAATCAATCAATCAATAAATCAATAAATCATCCGTCTGTCCGTCCATCCATCTATCCATCCATCGTTCGTTCTTCCATCCATCCATTCATTCATTTATCATCTGTCGTCCGTCCATCCGCCCATCCATCCATCCATTCAAAGTTTGTCTTAAAAATTACAGTGATATTTTCACTTCCGCATCCTGTTTCCTACCTCAATTGCAATTTGAAAGGCATTCTTCATTCAACTCTGTTGCCCATTAGATTTGTGACTTATTTTTGGCTATTTATCATATTGTTTAGAAAAACACATGAATGAGTGTCTAATGAATAACTCCACAAGGGCAAATGAAGTGCATCAATGCTGGGGTGTTTCGTGATGTCAGTCGTGTAGTCTGGGGTCCCTGCATGTGTTTCGTGACAGCTGTCCTCATATCACATGTCTTGACGCACACAGACGGCCACGGCCCACCACAGCCCCCATACTGGCAGATAAACATGTTCATGTCTTACCGCACCGGCAGCCGTCTCGTGTCAAACTATTTCTGAGCTCAAGGTTATAAACTTTTACAGTATTGAAAATACTCAAACAATCTGAACAAACCTGTAACACTAAGTAGTAAAGTTCAATGTGTGTGTGTGTCCTGCAGTGTTTGTGCACCCTAGCAACCGTGCAAAACACCCTAGCAACAGCCAGAATGCCCTAGCAACCACCCAGGACACTTTAGCAACCAAACAGTTTGGCAACATGGTGGAAATTTTGCTTTTGAAAATGTAAAATGTAGAGATTTTGCACACATTGATCAGGCAGCAGGTTGAGGTGTGTTGGATCCGAGCGCAGCGGTGATCTGAAGAACTGAAGTGACTCGTGTGAAGTGCTGAATGTGAGTTTTAGTGACCTGAGCGAGTGTGCTCAGATTTACAGCAACGCCCTTCAGCCAAGATGAATGAATCCGTTTAAGGGTGGCAGATACAATATGTTCTTTGTTTCAAAAAAGAAAAGAAAAAAAAAACAAAACGAGAAAGACTGTAGAAAGACAGCAGGAGGAGGAATGGAGATAGAGAGAGAGAGTAGGATGGTGGAAGTGAAAAATCATAAATGAAAGCAGTAAAGCAGAGGGATTTTAAAGAAAGAAAGAAACAGAAGAAGGAAAAGGAAAGAATGAATAAATGAAATGAAGTAAAGCAACAATGAAAGTGGCTGGATAGAAAATGAATGAACAAAAAAAAGAGCAAACAAAATATAGAAAGAACAAGATGAGGACAGGCTACACACCATTTATTAGGCAGACAATCATAGAGAGTGGGTAGATAGGGAGAAAAAAGAAAGAACAACAAAAAATAACAAAATGAACAAACCAAAGAGACAAACAAAATGAAAGAGTACACACCATTTCAGAGACAGACAGACAGACAGACAGACAGACAGACAGATAGACAGATAGATAGATAGATGGACAGGCGGACAGAAAGACGGATGGACAGACGGATGAACAGAAAGACGGATGGACAGACAGATGAACAGAAAGACGGATGGACAGAAAGACGGATGGACAGACGGACGGAGGGGTAGACAGACAGACAGAAAGACGGACGGGTAGACAGACAGACGGACGGACGGACGGACAGACAGAAAGACAGACAGGTAGACAGACAGACAAAGACGGACAGGTAGACAGAAAGATGGACGGGACAGACAGACAGAAAGACAGACAGATGGATGGACGGGTAGACGGACGGACAGACAGATAGAAAGACGGATGGGTAGACAGACAGAAAGACAGACGCACAGACAGACAGACGGACAGTTAGACAGAAAGATGGACGGGTAGACAGAGAGACGGACGGACAGAAAGACAGACGGACGGACAGAAAGACAGATGGACGGATGGACGGACAGACAGACGGACAGGTAGACAGACAGACAGAAAGATGGACGGGTAGACAGACAGACGGGTAGACAGACAGACGGACAGAAAGACAGACGGACAGACAGACAGAAAGACGGACGGACGGACAGACAGATGGACAGACAGACAGACGGACAGACAGAAAGACGGAGAGAAAGAGAGACGGACAGAGACAGAAAGACGGACGGACGGACGGACGGACGGACGGACGGACGGACAGACAGAAAGACAGACGGACGGACAGACAGACAGACAGAAAGACAGACAGACAGACAGAAAGACGGACGGGTAGACAGACAGACGGACAGAAAGACGGACGGGTAGACAGACAGACGGACAGAAAGACAGACGGACAGACAGACAGAAAGACGGACGGACGGACAGACAGATGGACAGACAGACAGACGGACAGACAGAAAGACGGAGAGAAAGAGAGACGGACAGAGACAGAAAGACGGACGGACGGACAGAGACAGAAAGACGGACGGACGGACAGACAGAAAGACGGACGGACAGACAGACAGACAGAAAGACAGACAGACAGACAGAAAGACGGACGGGTAGACAGACAGACGGACAGAAAGACGGACGGGTAGACAGACAGACGGACAGAAAGAGAGACGGACAGACAGAAAGACGGACGGACGGACGGACGGACAGACAGACAAAGACGGACGGACAGACAGATAGAAAGACGGATGGGTAGACAGACAGACAGACAGACAGACAGACGAACGGACAGACACAGACAGACGGATGGATGGATGAATGGATGGATGGATGAATGGATGGATGGACGAGGAGACAGAAAGACGGACGGAATCTATCTATCTACTTTTTCAGATCAAACAAACAAACAAACAAAGAAGGAAGTAATCAGGGCACATTGAGACACTCCCTAATAAGTGTGCCAAATTTCACAACTTGGCCTCGTCCCTGAAAGAAAGAAGTAAAAAGAAAAAGAAAAAAAAGACAGAAAGGCAGGAGGCCTGTTTTGTGGAACAGGAAGTCTATCAGGAGCACCTGACGCACATGATAATATCAAGGTCTTTGCCACGTGCCGCAACACGGCGGCCAGAAGCGTTCCAGGGGGCCGCGGCGGAGGCTTATCTCTCGCTCTCAAAGCTGCTTTTGTTTCTCCGTTTCACTCATGAGGAGCTACAATCTCCAGCAAAACAAACGTCATTCATTCACACACTCGCGGGACCGAGCTGCACGCTCAGGTCCGCTCACCACAGTCATCATTCCCACAAACGACAGAGAATCAAAACAGACGAGAGGAGAGAGGATAGAGGAGTGTGAGACCAGCAACTTGTATCCAGTTATGCTTTTAAAAGGGATTCACCTAAAAATGAAAAGCCATAATTTACTCATCCTTACATTGTTGCAAACCTGTATGTAACTGAATCTCGTAACTCCATTGGATAGTCAAACTGTCAGTCAAACCTCATAACTCCACCCACATCTATCGTGAATGAAGTGCCATACACAGTTTGGAGCATCTCTGCTTGTTTGCAATGCAATTATTCAAAATAAAGAACTGATGTTTGAATAAGTACAGCGTTTTCTTTACTCAAGAAACACTATATATATATAAAGACTAATATTTTATGTATTTGAGGAGCAGAGAAGAGTGTTTTAGTCTAGCATTTGTCGTCAAGTCATTGTCTTAAATGCTTTGTACAAAGCAATTTGTCTTTATTTATTTATTTTTAATTTTGGCCAAAAAAAAAAAAAGTCCGACTTTTAACTTTTCCTCACACAAATCATCATATGAGTTATAGAATATAGTACAGAAGTCATATATACTACTGTTTTGATAGTTTAATGGTACTTTTTGGAGCTTGACAGCTGTTGGTCACCATCTATTTACATTATATGGGAAAAGAGCAGCATGAACATTCTGCTAAACATCTTCTTTTGTGTTTCATGGATGCAAGAAGGCCATACACACTGAATTAAATGTTAAGTAGAAATTGCTAGTAAATTTCACAAAGCACTGGCAAGTAACACATTGAATTAAATGTGAAATGACTGAAATAGTATTTTGTTTTCGTAAAACGACTGCAATAATCTTCTAAAATTCATTTTTTATAGTGCAGGTTTGGAACAATGAAGGCGACTAAATCAATTTTGGATGAACCGTTCCTTTAAAGACAACAAGTTTCATGTCTCATTATGATTTAAGCACCAGCAGTCATACAAGAAAAACATAAAACACATAAAAAGTAATTAAAAACACAATATATTTTGGAATATATTTAACCGCAAACTGAACCTAAAAACGTGGCATAAAAAATAAGGTAGGAATATATATTCGGCTAAGTTTTACTGCTGTGACCCGCAATAAAAATGGTTCAAAATGACGAGAGTAAACTGAACTTGGCCTCATTCTCTGTCACATTTGGCTGAACGTTTCTCCCACAAAAAGATTTTCGATGGCAACAAAACAGAACTGCTTCTCCTGCTATAAAATATTCACCAGTAAATCTTCCTTCTCTGTTGATATATTTCCTTCTTTAGATTAATTTCGGTTTGTAGTTTATTAATGTTGTCTGAATGGATCTGTTTAAAGGGGCCAGTTGGCCCTTTAAACATTTGCGCAGACAGACAGCTGAGCGTCTCTCTTTAATGGTCCCTGTGGCGGCCCGAGGGCAGGCGTGGTCACAGACCCCCTTTCATAGACTCGGTATGGGGTGAAGGTGTGTGTGTGTGTGTGTATGCGCGCATTTCTGGCCTCTGAAACACTGCTTTATTTGCACAGTCACCTCTGAAATGTGTCCACATGGCACTGAGATCTGCTCAATATCGTGCACATTATATAAGCTTTTGATTGGAAAACTAGGTGATTGATGGAGAAAATGTAAATAATTGCATTTTGCATGAAGAAAATATCATTTTTAGTAACAGTACTTTTTTTTGCAATACATTTTCATGAGGTTTAAGCACATTGTCACAATCAATTAATTCTCAATAACTGAAAAAAAAAAATATTGCATACAGAAAATCCCATTTTTAGTACGATTTCTTGCAATGTGACATTTTTATGATATTTAAGCACATTTTCTCAATCAATTCTCAATAATAAAAAAAATGTAATTCCCATTACTGTAAAAAAAAAGGAAAATAATACATTTTAAATGAACACTATATTATATTATATTATTGAAAAAAAAATCTAATTTTCATTACTGTACAAAAATGCATAAAAACAAACAAATAAATAAATAGATTTAAAATTAATTAAAAATTAAAATAAAAAATAATTACTTAAAAAAATGTAATTAAAATAAGGCAAACAAGATATATAAATGTGTATATGTATACATATATATATATATATATATATATATATATATACACACACACACACACACACACACATTATATAACACTATATTTTAACTATATAATATTTTGAACTAAAATAAGGCAAAAATAAATATTACCATGAGGTATAAATACGTTAAAACAATTTAAATCAACACATAGACTTAAACAGCTTTATAGTATTTATACATATACATATTTATACACACACACACACAATATTTATTTGGGGGCATCGTCATGAAAATAATATCACAGTGCAAAAAGTTACTATAAAAATATGTATTTTAATACTTTTTATATATAAAACAACTATAGATAAAAATATAAAAAACAAATATAAAAACACTTTCTTCAAAATGTAATTTTCTTTCTTATAAAGTACTAGAAAATGTCCAGATTTTTTAAGATTCACTCATTCATTAAGGGCCAATAAGGCGCACACACACACACACAGAGGGGCACAAGTGTCACATAAACGTGAGTGTGTGGGGACAGATGCAGTATTTTGTGCCTGTGGGGGCTTGTTGACCGAACACTTGTTTCTTTATGGACTGACAGCTGTTAAACCACACCCACACACTCGACTCCGCCTTCCACTCGTCTAGCCAAATCAATTAAATCTTCTGTGAAGCCCTAATTAAAGCAGAAGTCTATAATTACCACAACTGTCCAACAAAAAGCTAACAACACCTCCACATACGTGTCCTGAGGCAGTTCACAGAGCCGTCTCACCTCATCCAGAGATCGTGTCCTGAACTAAAAGACCCAGACAGAGCAGAAAGGAAACTGAATTACTGTAAGGTCTGTTTGTGCAGGTGCCCGACAGCTGAGAACTCGAGCCGCGTGTGTGAAGGTGCCCGTCATCACGTCAACGGAAAATCAAACACTGTATGAATGTCATATTTCAGCATTCCAGCTGAGACCATCAGATCATTTCTCAAGAAGTGAAGCTGAGTAATACAACAGCTAACATCAATAAGAAAGCTCCTATAGCAGTTATGTTTATTTCTATATAACATCAAGCTTTATCATTTAAAGTTGTATAAATTAAAATGAGATGATTCAAAAGTTTGGGGTCAGTGAGATTTCATTTTATTAAAGAAATGAATACTTTTTATTCAGTAAGGATGCATTAAATTGATAAAATGTGACAATAAACGATTTTATTTCAAACAAATGCCGCTCTTTTCAACTTTCTGTTCACTGTACATTGATAATAATTATAAATGTTTCTTAAGAAGCAAATCAAGGATCATGTGACACTGAAGACTGGAGTAATGATGCTGAAAATTCAGCTTTGATCACAGGATATAAATTACATTTCACAATATATTCACATAGAAAACAGTTATTTTAAATTATAATAATATTTCAGAATTTTTACTGTGTTTTTGATCAAATAAATGCAGCCTTGATGAGCAGAAGAGACTTTAAAAATGTTGTTTATTAATGTAGAAACATTCAAAAAAATTTGGGGTTAGTAAAATTGTATTTTTTTTTAAAGATTTTTATTCAGCGAGGATGCATTAAATTGATCAAAAGTAACAGTAAAGACATTTATAATGTTACAAAACATTTTTATTTTTAAATAAATGCTATTTTTTTCAACTTTCTGTTTATCAAAGAATATTGATAATAATCAGAAATGTTTCTTGAGCAGCAAATGATCATATTAGAATGATTTCTCAAGGATCATGTGACACTGAAGACTGGAGTAATGATGCTGAAAATTCAGCTTTGCCATAACAGGAATACATTATATTTTAACATATATATTTACATAGAAAACAGCTATTTTAAATTACAATATTTCAGAATTTTTACTGATTTTACTGCATTTTTAATCGAATAAATGCAACATTGGTGAGCAGAAACATTAAAAAGAAAAAAATCTTACCGACCTTTAAACTTTTGAATGGTAGTGTATTATGAAATTAACCTGAATTAATAACAAACAATAGTATAAGTTAGGCTGAATTAATAAATGCCATCCTTATTTCATTCAAACTTGATGCATGTGAACTAATCGAACAGGATTATAATGTTACAAAATCCCACAACATGAATGAAGGTCAAAGACAAGCTTGTCTATACGACACTACCGTATAGATGTAAAGTCACAAAGCTGAATTCAGATTTCTGCGGTTGATTTCGCTTCCTTTGAATGTGTGGAATTTCCCTGCCGATAACCGTCAGAAACACAAAACTATTCCATTTTTAGACCACAAACAATTCACTGAATGCTGCATTTACATTCAAGCATTATCAGCTTCCAGAGAAACACTGCGCCTCCCTCAACCTGAAAACCACCTCAGTTTAGAAGATGGGAAATGATGTCACTCGGAGACAGGATCATTTAAATATCTCATGGGAAGAGATGAAGATGAGCCGCCATACGTGTTCTTATACTGTAATCGTGTATAGTGTGTCATGAGAACAGAATACAGATGAATGAAACGTGACCAGAGGTGATTGAGTTTCACATTTCAGCTTTGGTTTCTCCCACGGGTTCATCTTTTCCTCTTCTTTATTTACGTCCTGACACCTTCCTGTCAACATTTCTCAATGGATTGTGTTGAGGCCGTTCACACGGGTTCATAAACAGCAACTGAATGATGCGTTTGTAAAAATGTACTTGATAAACCCGATACAAACTATGATGCAATGCACAAAGATGACAATCTGTCACACGTGTACACAGACTAAAGGCCCGTTCAGAACATATTAGCGTCCACACCAACGCACAATATCATACTGCTTATTATAAGCGCGCACTGCAGTTTTGTCGGCTGCTGCTTTAAATGCTCAAGCTCTTAAAGTGGTCCTATAATGCCCTTTTCACAAGATGTAATAAAGTCTCTGGTGTCCCCAGAATGTGTCTGTGAAGTTTCAGCTCAAAATACCCCACAGATCATTTATTATAGCTTGTCAAATTTGCCCCTATTTGGGTGCGAGCAAAAACACGCCGTTTTTGTGTGTGTCCCTTTAAATGCAAATGAGCTGCTGCTCCCGGCCCCCTTTCCAGAAGAGGGCGGAGCTTTAACAGCTCGCGCTTTGGTTGCTCAACAACAACAAAGCTGGAGAATCTCACGCAGACAAAATGAGGATTGTCAGTAACGGTGTTCAGCCTTACATTGTTCAAACCGGAGTCGACACTGACGGAGAGACTCAGGAAGAAGTTACAACTTTTAGACGTTTCTGAATAGTTAGTGGATAAATTTATGTAGTTGCTGTGGAGTTGATTCAACTCATCCACTAGCATGTGCCGTCATGTTAATCTTTTGTGTAAAACATGTATGTTTTTTCATATCAGCTTGACAGACAACCTCAGTGAAATTCAGACAAACGTAAAGTTGAGTTGGATTAACTGTTGAGTTTGAGTTTCTATTATTCTAAACCTGAAAATGAAGATGAAACTGAATTACACACTGTATATGGGTCAATGACATGACGGGTCATGTTTTTTGTCCAAAGGCCTTAATAATAATTTTAAAAAAACAAAGATATGACATCTAAAGTATGTAAGTCAGTACAACTAGATCTCTTTTAATGAATCCAAAAGGTTTTAATTATATTTTGCTACATATAAAGGTATTTTAAAGATGTTGAAGTGTCAAAAGGTCATTCGGTTTAACCGTCCAAAAGCCAATACAGCCATTTCATTAGTGATTAAAATATCTTAAAATTTAATAAATGTGTATATTTTTTATTCTGGCATGATTTTATAACATCATATATCAACATAGTGCAAAATGGTATTAAAGTTATGTGTAGAAGTCGTTGCTTTGTTATGAGAAAGAATGTCCGTAAAAATACATTTTAATTGATGTCATTTGGAGTAACCAATATAAAGGGACCATTTTGGATCAAGTCATGCGGTCAATATCATGTGACAGGATGTGACATCATTCAGACACCTGCAAAGGACCACATGGTCGTGAAGCAAAGTAACTAACTCTCTTTTAACTATTTGAAAAATTCATGTTTTCACTTGATCATACTCATGTCCCGAAACATCAGGTCATTCGGTACAACCGCTATAAAACATGGAAAATGTTGTAATATTTTAAAAACTTGTACTAAATATAAAATGTCTGACTGTCCTTTTGCTAGCTAGCTAGCTAGATATCATCCTGTTAGCATTGTTTGAAAATATCGTCATTCGGTATAACCAAAAGTGTCATTCGGTAAAACCGAAATTTTGGTTAAACCAAATGACTTTTTTGGTGACAAATTTTGTCCATCTTGTAAAAAATGAGAAACGCAGTGTTAATTGATTGGTGTCTCTTTTGTGAGTGTGTGTGTGTGCGAGTAAAACGTCCCCACAAGTATGGCAATATCCGAAATCCTTGTCCTTGTGAGAACATTTTTGGTCCTCATGAGGAAAACAGCTTATAAATCACACTAAGTGATGTTATTTTGAAAATGGGTAGGTTTAGGGGAGAGAATATACAGTTTGTACAGTATAAAATCATTATGTCTATGGAAAGTCCCCAAAAAACATGAAAACGCAACGCGTATGTGTGTGTTTTCCATAAGCGTGCTTCCAAACTGTACAGCATCTGTGAAACGGATTATCAATGTGTGAAAAGAATGGGAAGTGGGCAACTCTCTTTCCCTCTCTCTCTCTCTTCCTTCTCTTCTTTTCGAGCTCGTTATTGTCTGCCAGCGCTCTCCAGATGTGCACGTCCACTTTATTTTGCCGTGTAAGAAGCATACTTTGCATTTTGCAAGCTGCACTGATGACTTTGCAAGCTGTGAGTGACTCCAACGCCTGGAAAAAGGAAAGTTGTTCTGTCTATTCATTCCCCAGGTGTGCGGGTCCTCAGGGACATATGGAGCGCGTTGGACACGGCAGACTCATAGACCTGTATGTTTTCAGCAGACTTCATCTCAAATGTTCTCATCATTTATCTTTTGTCCTTATTTTGACACTAGTCTTAGCCAGGCTTCTGTCGAGCAGTGCAAATCCTGGTCCATATTGCAGCTTATTATGAAGCGCCCACTTAGACAATTCACACACACACACACACATACACACACCAGGAACGGGCAAGAAACTGTTGATGGCAAACTCAGACTTCTTCGCTCTAGACCCGTGGCTCCAGTCTGCTCCGACTCTCTCTAATTAAACCCCTGATGTTAAATGCTTGTGGAAAACCCCACACAAAACAACACTCATAAACTCAATATTCATATATTTGCCTCATACAGACCAGGTGCACACATAACAAAAAACAACAACTGCATTTTCCCCTTCTGTTTATCTCATACAGGAACATGTAAATAACAGGGATGAACAGGAGACAGAAATGTGTTTCTCTTAAAGGTGCAGTTCACCAAAAAATTACATTTCAGCTAAAAGTTGTTTTATTTAATTTTCAAATAAATAAAACAACAATTAAAACAGCCACATTTAAGAAGTTAATGTCTATATTCTAGGTTTTCTTCTTGTATTTGTGACTGGACCATCACCTATATTCATATATGAACCGTTTTATGGCACTTTATGATGGTTTTTGTGTCAAATCATATGGGTTTATGAGTGAAACATGTTATTGTTTATCATTTAGAACGGTTATATAGAATTAATAAATAAATGGTACTTAAAACAATCAGAATTTAGAAGTTAATTTCCATTTTCCAGGTTTTTTTCTTGTATTTGTGACTGGACCATCACCTATATTCATATATGAACCATTTTATGGCACTTTATGATGGTTTTTGTTTGAAATCATACGGTTTTATGAGTAAAACATGTTCATGTTTATCATTTAAAACAGTCATTATAGAATAAATAAATAAAACAACAATTAAAACCGCCACATTTAAGAAGTTAATGTCCATATTCTAGGTTTTCTTCTTGTATTTGTGACTGGACTGCCACCTATAATCTAATCATACACAACTTTTATGGCACTTCATGATGGTTTTTGTTTAAAATCATATGGGTTTATGAATGAAGCATGTTCATGCTTATCATTTGAAACAGTCATATAGAATAAATAAATAAAATGGTACTTAAAACAATCATAATTTAGAAGTTAATTTCCTTTTTCTAGGTTTTTTTCTTGTATTTGTGGCTGGACCATCACCTATAATCATATAAGAACAGTTTTATGGCACTTTATTATGATTTTTGTTTGAAATCATATGGTTTTATGAGTGTAACATGTTATTGTTTATCATTTAAAACAGTCATAATAGAATAAATAAATAAAACAACAATTAAAACAGTTATATTTAAGATGTTAAAAGTCCATTTTCTAGGTTTTTTCCTTGTATTTGTGACTGGACCATCACTTATAATCATATATGAACAGTTTTATGGCAATTTATAATGGTTTTTGTGTCAAATCATATAGTTTTATGAGTAAAACATGTTCATGTTTATCATTTAAAACGGTCATAAATTAGATGGTCATTTCCATCTTCCAGATTTTTTTATTTTTTTTTATGAATTTGTGACTGGCCCATCACCTATAATCATATATTAACTACTTTTATGGTTCTTTATGGTGTATTTTTTATAGTGTAATTTATTAATCTTATGGTTTGGGGCTTTAGAACAGCATGACAATGAATAAATTACATGTTGTTCATGTGTGAGTGAACTATTTCTTTAAGATATTTCTGTTTGTGTGCAGTTAAGCACTTCTTAATTCTGGACACTGTTGGAGTTTCTGTTAAACTGTTAGAAATTCCTAATTTTATTTATTTATTATTATTTTTTAAACAATCTTGCCCGGACTGGTTTGAATGATTCTAGCTTGTACCATCCAAGTTTTCAAATAAAAGACATGTGGCAATTATGTGTGTTAATCCATCGTAAGCCATTAGATAATGATACTTTGAGACATTTATGTAGCTTAACACGGTTGTGCCTTGATATTAAATAGTCAGTTATATAATTGTGCAAATTCATCTCTAGATATGCCACTATAAATATCAAATTGCAAACATGAGGGCAGTGCTGGCGTGTTTAAGCGTGCGTATGATCCGTTCAGTCAGGCTCTGTTTGTTTTTGTGTTTGGATTGCGATCTCCCCGGGCTCATAGTTGTTCTTCCATATGTTTGCTTGTCTCCATGTGATGCTGTCGGATGTATTTACACAACTCCCTTCTGTTTGACTTCTATTCTCAGACAGGAATAAATGTCCATTTTTAGGCACTTCTTGTTTAGACGTTTAGAGTCCCCACATTTGACATTCCAGGACGTCCATCAGCAGCCAACTCATATCTGCAGATGTGGATTAAACAAGCAACTATTTTTGATTCTTTATTCCATTTTATTCAGATTCCATTTTATCCCATTCAGTTTCTTCCCCTTTCATCTATTCCATTCCAATTCAGTCCATTTTATATTGTGTTCTATTGTATCTGTTATATTCAGTTCCACTCCATTCCATTCTCATCAGTTTCATCCATAAGTGTATGATATATTCTCTTCTGTGAAACTTGCAGCTGTTCTCTCTCTCACACACACACACATATATATATATCATAATTGCGAGAAAAAGAGTCAGAATTGCTAAATATAAAGTCAGAATTGTGAGAAAAAGTTGGAATTGCGAGAAAAAAGTCAGGATTGCGAGATATAAACTTGCAATTGTGTGGAAAAAGTCAGAATTGCGAGAAAGTCAGAATTGCGCAATATAAAGTCAGAATTGTGAGGAAAAAGTCAGAATTGTGAGGAAAAAGTCGGAATTGCGAGAAAAAAGTCAGAATTATGAGAAAAAGTTGGAATTGCGAGAAAAAAGTCAGGATTGCGAGATATAAACTTGCAATTGTGTGGAAAAAGTCAAAATAGCGAGAAAGTCAGAATTGCAAAATATAACATCAGAATTGCGAGAAAAAAAATCAGAATTGTGAGAAAAAAGTCAGAATTGCAAAATATAAAGTTAGAATTACGTTATAGAAACTCGCAATTGCGAGAAAAAAGTCATAATTGTGAGAAAAGGTGTCAGAATTGCGAGAAAAAAGTCAGACTTGCGAGAAAAATGTCAGAATTGCAAAATATAAAGTCAGAATTGTGAGAAAAAGTCGGAATTGCGAGAAAAAAGTCAGAATTGCAAAATATAAACTTGTAATTGCAAGAAAAAAGTCAGAATTGCAAAATAAAATCAGAATTGCGAGAAAAAGTCAGAATTGCAAAACAAACTCGCAATTGCGAGAAAAAAGTCAGAATTGTGAGAAAAGTCAGAATTGAAAATATAAAGTCAGAATTACGTTATAGAAACTCGCAATTGCGAGAAAAAAGTCATAATTGTGAGAAAAGGAGTCAGAATTGCGAGAAAAAAGTCAGAATTGCGAAAAAAATGTTAGAATTGCAAAATATAATCAGAATTGCGAGATATAAACTCGTAATTGTGAGAAAAAAGTCAGGATTGCGAAATATAAACTCACAATTGCGAGAAAAAAGTCAGAATTGCAAAATATAATCAGAATTGCGAGATATAAACTCGTAATTGTGAGAAAAAAGTCAGGATTGCGAAATATAAACTCGCAATTGCGAGAAAAAAGTTAGAATTGCAAAATATCAGAATTGCAAGATATAAAATCAGAATTGCGAAAAAAAAATCTGAATTGCGAGAAAAAAGTCAGACTTGCGAGAAAAAAGTCAGAATTGCAAGAAAAAAGTCAGAATTGCAAAATATAAACTCGCAATTGCGAGAAAAAAGTCAGAATTGCAAAATATCAGAATTGCAAGATATAAAATCAGAATTGCGAGAAAAAAATCTGAATTGCGAGAAAAAAGTCAGAATTGCAAGAAAAAAGTCAGAATTGCAAAATATAAACTCGCAATTGCGAGAAAAAAGTCAGAATTGCAAAATATCAGAATTGCAAGATATAAAATCAGAATTGCGAGAAAAAAATCTGAATTGCGAGAAAAAAGTCAGAATTGCAAGAAAAAAGTCAGAATTGCAAAATATAAACTCGCAATTGCGAGAAAAAAGTCAGACTTGCGAGAAAAAAGTCAGAATCGCAAAATATAATCAGAATTGTGAGATATAAACTCGTAATTGTGAGAAAAAAGTCAGAATTATGAGAAAGTCAAAATTACGAGAAAAAGTCAGATTTGTGAGAAAAAAGTCAGAATTGCAAGAAGTCAGAATTTCGAGAAAAAAAAGTCAGAACTGTGAGAAAAGTCAGAATTGCAAAATATAAACTCGTAATTGCAAAACAAAAGTCAGAATTTTGAGAAAAAAGTCAGAATTGCGGGCTGTTTTGAAACGGCACAAAGTTAAATATGAAAATAATATGAAATACTGCACTAGATCTAAGTGACCAAGCAAATAAATGTCAGTGATCATTTTGGTTTTTAATTGTTTTTTTACCAGACGGTCAGATTTTCTTGCTTCTATTGAAGCTCAATGCTCAACATGCTATACATGCTCATCTTTAGTTCATGTTCACGTTAATTATAATGAAAAATGTGGTTTTAAATGAGAAAATAACGCATTTTGTACTAGTGGTCTTTTGGACCCCATTGTACACATACAAACAATACACACTACCATTCAAAAGTCTGGGATCAGTAAGATTTTTAAGAAATGATTACTCTTATTCAGCAAGGACACATTCAATTAATCAAGTGACAGTAAAGACATTTATAATGTTTACAAAAGATCAATCAGAAATGTTTCTTGAACAAATGATCATATTAGAATGATTTCTGAAGGATCTTGTGACACTGAAGACTGGAGTAATGATGCTGAAAATTCAGCTTTGATCACAGGAATACATTATATTTTACTATATATTCACATAGAAAACAGCTATTACATTTAAATTATAATGATATTTCACTGTTTTACTGTGTTTTTGATCAAATAAATGCAGCTTTGTTGAGCAGAAGAGACTTAGAAACAATCTTAGATGCTAATGACCATTTTCCTATCCAGGTATTTATAACTAGACCACCTTAATTCACCTTATTTTAAGTCTAACCACACAAACAAGACCTTCATTTTGAATCGTGTTATTTTATTCTCAATTATGAGATTTCAGGCCGTACTGGGACGTCCGGCATACGCCCGACTTATCCGTTGCACGTCCCCGAGACCCACCGGAGTGACACCGGCTATTCCACAGCGGTCCAAAATAGAACGCTCTGAATTCTGCCCTGAAAGCGTTACCTGTATTTATTTCCTCTGTGACTCTATTTCTGTCTGACTGAGTCAACAGGCAGCGGTGCTAAAAGAGGCCTGTGATTCGCCCCTGACTGTGTTCTTTCAGCGCTGAAGGGGAGGGAAGGTTGGACGGGCGCTGCTCCTGTTTACCCACAATCTAAAAATACCAGGCTGGGCCGACAGAGCGACTGTCCCTGGATTGGAAATGGACAAAAAGGGACGGAAGACAGGAGTGTCATGCTGAGCAGGAGGACAACAGGTGGACAAAGGCCGTGTTTGTGTGTTTTATGTCAACTTTGTCGCCCTTTTAGAGAGACGTGACGGAGGTCATGCTGAGGTGTAGAATCTTTAAAAACACTTCTGTTAACTTGATTAATGTGGTTAATAATGTAACATTATAAATGTCTTTACTGCCACTTTCGATCAACTGAATGCCTCCTTGATGAATAAAAGTATACATTTTTTATAAATCTAAAATCTCCAATCTTTTGAGCAGTAGTGTATCTACATTTTGTTATAAAACAAAATATAAAACAAGTAAAATGAAATTAAAAACAAAATAAAACCACCACCCAGAACACCATTTCACGGTGTCAGCAAGTTTTGCACTCATGTTTTCCTTAGAAAGAGTACAAACTCTAGTTTGGGAATATTGTACAGCCAAGGGGATTTGTACAAACAGCATGATTGATGTCCGCTGATGGCTGGTTAGTCCTCAGTTTGGCAAACACCACGGCAAGACCGAAGACAGACCGTCCCCAGCCGCCTCTCTGAGAGAAAACCTGCAGAACAACAGAAGCTGCACACAAACCCTCCACCCACTTCTGTGAGACATAAATAACGCCTCTATGAGCTGAATGAAATAAATACGGCCCGTCAGAAGGCCAAGCTTTCGACTTTATTTTTTCAGGCCAGCGGGACGGACGGTGGTGGCAGCGAGTCACTCTTCTTCTATGATGTTTGGAGCCGGTTTCTTCCCACAGCTGTGCAAACCTTCTCCAGGAAAACAGCAGCGACATTCCTGCCGGGTCCAGATCCATCCAATCCCAGCCCGGCCAGGCTCCGACGCGGAGGGCGTCCAAAAGCAACAGCTGCCTCTGGCCCCGCGGAGCCCTTCCTCCAGAGGCACGTGCCTCGGCCGCAAAACGAGCCTCTGGGTTTCCGTGGGAGGCGGAGGGGAGTTTCGCTCATGTTCATGTGGATGAACTCGGAGTTGGTTTTGTCAAATTAAATAGTAGCGACAGGCAACGGAGGTCAAATATTCAAGAAAGGAGAACCGGAGAGCGAAGGCCGACTGGGGTAGTTAGAGCGAGGGCCTGTTGACGTATATGAAGCAGGCTTGTTTTAATAGCGATAAGCGTTGAACAACTTTTTAAAACAGAACAGCAAAGACTGTTGAAAATACGGCCAGGGAGTACAAATGGGATGGTGGGGGGAAAGTCAGAACCTCCTTCAGACTGTTATCTGACTAACGGATGTGGGTCCGGACCTGTGTCTCCCACGCTCGGCCGCTGCGCTGCTGAGGAGGTCACCGTAAATCTAAAAGCAACTCACATGTACAGCTGTGTAGCCAATCATTTCTATTATTATAACTCAGAGCTGGGCATTTGAACAATGTTGGTGAACAATAATTGGGCTCTTCTGACTTGAGCAACCACTTAGCAACCACCCAGAACACCTTAGCAACCACACTGACAATACATTTCCCAGATGCTGCACAGTTTAGAAGCATGTTTACTGAAAAACATGCAAAAAACATAACATCCTACAACAACCTGGAACAACAAAACAACCCCACACAATGCACCCAGAAGGCACTCAGAACACCCAAACACCCGAATAACCCCTCACAACACCCTAGAAACCACCCAGAACACCCAAACAACCCCACACAACGCCCTAGAAACCAACCAGAACACCCAAACAACCCCTCACAACACCCTAGAAACCAACTAGAACACCCGAATAACCCCTCACAACACCCTAGAAACCACCCAGAACACCCAAACAACCCCTCACAACACCCTACAAACCACCCAGAACACCCGAACAACCCCACACAACACCATAGAAACCACCCAGAACACCCAAACAACCCCACACAATGCCCTAGAAACCAACCAGAACACCCAAACAACCCCTCACAACACCCTAGAAACCATCCAGAACACCCGAATAACCCCTCACAACACCCTAGAAACCACCCAGAACACCCAAACAACCCCTCACAACACCCTACAAACCACCCAGAACACCCGAACAACCCCACACAACACCATAGAAACCACCCAGAACACCCAAACAACCCCACACAATGCCCTAGAAACCAACCAGAACACCCAAACAACCCCTCACAACACCCTAGAAACCACCCAGAACACCCAAACAACCCCACACAACACCATAGAAACCACCCAGAACACCCAAACAACCCCACACAATGCCCTAGAAACCAACCAGAACACCCAAACAACCCCTCACAACACCCTAGAAACCACCCAGAACACCCAAACAACCCCCTAACAACACCCTAGAAGGCACCCAGACACCCAAACAACCCCTCACAACACCCTACAAACCACCCAAACCACCCAGAACACCCGAACAACCCCACACAACACCCTAGAAACCACCCAGAACACCCAAACAACCCCACACAATGCCCTAGAAACCAACCAGAACACCCAAACAACCCCTCACAACACCCTAGAAACCATCCAGAACACCCGAACACCCAAACAACCCCTCACAATACCTTAGAAACCACCGAGAACACCCTAGCAACCACCTATGACACTCTAAACACCACTTAGAACACACCACTGCCTAAAAACTCTAGAAACCACCCAGAACACCCAAACAACCACCTATGACACTCTAAACACTACTCACTTTCTCTTCAGAATAAGTAGTAAGCTAGTTCTCATTTTTCTTGCTGAAACATTTATTTCTTCTTCATTTGTTTCCTCATTCTCCAAATCAAATATAGCAAGACGAATATTTACACTTATTTTTAGCCTCAGTCAAATGTTGCCTCATAAAAGATAAGCAAACGCAGCCCTATGTTAAAAAACACTATCGATAGTGTGACCTGGTCCAGGGAGAGCAAGATCTCTATCGGGACGAATAGGATCCAAATATGTGATGCAAACTCCCGTGAGAATGAGCATAAAGAGCAGAATCAGAGAACAATTTAAACAATCTGACCTTTGAAATAGAACTAGATTTTAAGTTGTGGTTAAAGGTGGTGTTGCTATGCAGTTGCATGGGTGGTTTGAAAACATTCCTCTATTGCTAAAACTGAGAAAACAAGCTGGCGTTAATCCTAGCGTGCTGACAGGTATGTGATGTCGTTGGATTGTCGTTCTTTCGTTGGGACAGTACAATAGTAATAACCGGCTAGGTCAGTGACAAACACAGGTGATTCATTTGTGATGCACAATGCCCTCATTAACTGTAATTAAAAAGCACAGCGAACATAATTTGACTAACGGCTGTAATGTTGATTTGCTTTGGACATTTTGGTACATGTAAGTTTTTGCTTCGTTTAAAGCAAGAAGAAAATCTGCACAAGCGCTAAAGTGAAAGTATAACTTGTCATCATGGACGGTCAAACTGGTTCAAATGCATTCAAAACCAGTATGATAAGTATTACTAGAAGAGAGAGTGAAAGAAAAAGTGTATAATCTTGTGAGAATCAGTCTTCAGCCCTGTAACTTTCCTTGTATAAATCACTCATTCCAACCTCTAACAATTAAAAAAAATCAGATGTTGTTTGCTATTTTTAAAAGGTACGTATGCAGCACTTTTTGATGCTTTTACTTTATCTGCTCCAACCCATATATTTTAAAATGAATGAATATTTCATAAAAAGTAAACAAAAACAGTTTATAAGATTATGAGAAACAAATTCAGTCAAACGTGTCTAAACTTTTCGACTGGAAGTGTAGTTTAATAAGATATTAGATATGTAAAAAGTTTCAATGCGTAAAAAAACACCTGTATTATTCCAATCTTAGATCATTTTAACTCATGAAACAAATCTGATTATTAGCTACTTTAGCAATCATAAACAAGCCAATTATAATTAAGTCTTAAATGATAATTGTTTATGTATTTATAGCATATTGCAAAAAGCCCATTTAATATACACACATGAACATCCATAACTGACAAAATATACTGTATGTGTGTGTGTATGTTTATCTTTGTGTGTGCAGCATGTGTGTTTATGTATGTGTGTGTATGTATGAGTATGTGTCTGTGTGTGTGTATTTGTGTATGTGTATCAAAGGAGGCAAGAGAGGCAGTGCCTCCTCAAAAAAAAAAAAAAAAAAAAAAAAATAGGATGAGAAAATCCATATTACATTTAAAACAACACAAATATTACAAATTACGACATTAAAAAGAGCGCAAGTCACTTGTATTTCTTAAGGAACGCTGCCCAACAGCGACACCCGCAGGTAACGTTACAGCAGGAGTCATGCCTCCCTTTCCACTCATAGAAAACCATTAGACCCCCTATAGCGTGCGGTGGGTTTTGTGGGGGGTAATTGAGAATGAATGGGGGAAAGTCACGTGAGAGGAGGCAATGTCTCCATCGCGCTATGATTGGATGACTGTGCGATAAATCCCGCCTCTCGTTTGCGTGCACGCATCAGTTTGAACAAATGATGGCGTCAATGGGAAGACTAATTGAAAAGTAAGTAAACAGATCACCTAGTTAGATTTGTCACGTCAAAATCAAACTTGAAATGGACTGAAAACATGATTTTTAGTGCAATCAGCTTGGTGAAATTAAAAATACATCTTCGTGTTTGTGACAGATGGTGTTTACAGAGCATGACTGATGATCCAAAATAGCCGTATGTGTGCTTGTTTTTATGATTTATGAGGACACAAATTTGTATAATGACATAAGTATTACACTGGTATTACGACGTAAACATGAAATATGAGGACATTTCATGAGTCCTTATATTTAAAATAGCTTTAAAAACATACTAAACAATGTTTTATTAAAAATGTAAAAATGCAGACAGTTTTCTGTGACGGGTTTAGGAGTAGGGTTAGTGTAGGGGGAGAGAATGTACAGTTTGTACAGTATAAAAACCATGACGCCTATGGAATGTCCTCACTTTGATAGCAAAACAAACCTGTGTGAGGTTTTGGTCCCCATAAGGAAAACAGCTTATAAATCATACTAAATTATGTTTCTTGAAAATGTAAAAACGTAGAATGTTTTTTTCCTGTAAGGGTTCAGTTTAGGGTTAGGGGATAGAACATAAAGTTTGTACAGCATACAAATCGTTATGTTTATGGAGAGTCCTCGTAAAACACAAAAAAAATGTGTGAGTAAGTGTGTGTGTGTGTGTGTTTATGTGTGTCAGGTAGCTGAATCATTTCCTTGTTCTGTGCTCTTGGAATTGCCACTCTGGCATTCTTACAACACACAATGTTCCAGGTGCAGCTACACACACACACACACACACACACACACACTCACAGGTTTGTTTTTGTGAATTGTGGGGACATTCCATAGGCATAATGCTATTTATACTGTACAAACCATATTTTCTATCGCCCTACACTACCCCTATCCCTAAACCCATCACAGGAAAGTGTGCACATTTTTACTTTCTCAATCTGTATGATTTATAAGCCTTTTGAAAAATGAAAGTAATGTCCTCATAAGTCACTCTCTCCTTGTAATACCTATGTCATACCTATGTCATTATACAAATTTGTGTCCTGATATGTCACAAAAACTCTCTCTCTCTCTCTCACACACACACACACACACACACACACACACATATAGATACTTGGTGAGGTTAATGCTGCAAGTTTCATAAAGAACAATACATCATAAACCTATGGAATAAATAAGAAATGATAATGAAAATCATAATGGAATGAAACTGATGAGAATGGAATTCAGCTTCACAAGTTAAATAACAAATTATATCAATATAGAAACATAAAAATGTGTTAATAATATATAAATATGTACATTTATGCTGAAGTGCTCATCACACACGTTCCTCTTTCAATAAATGCACCTCATGAATAGTTTTAATGAATCACCTGCTGAAAAACACTAAAGCAAAAGAGTGAAAGTGCACCACAACACACAGAGCTGCAGTGAGGCCAAATTGGCGGGAAAAGGGTCTTTGACAGACGTACTGCTGTAACTCTATCCGCCGCTACTTAGTGTGGTCGCCACGGGGGCCCACTGACAGCTCCTGCGCCCCAGTGCTTGATGGGATAGAGATAGAGTGCCCGCGGCGTGCCACGGAGAAACGCGACCCCGGCCGCCTCAGAGGCCTGCAGAGCGTGAGGACCTCCAGCGGCCCCCGGCGCTGCGGTGCGGAGCGTGATAGCATTGTGCTACAGAGAGGAATCCGGTTTCACAACTGACATTAGCATGCTGAAATGGCCGCTCTAGGATCAGTTAGCGCTTATCTGATGCGCGATGCAGCGTCCACCTGTCAGCTGCTGGAGCGCCGTCACTGGATTCACTCAGCTGAGGAGATAAGAGCCAGCGGCCTTGTGTTTAGACGGATAATAAGCTGCGTTTAGGGCCGATATTAGCAGACTTTCCCCTGCGGAGGGGCTCGTTCTCGCACACACACACACACAAAAATGCTTTTCTGCAGCTTGCATTTCAGGTATGTCTTAGGTTTCGCTTTCTCTTACAATCGGATCGTTTTTAGGCTCGGTGCTGACAGAAACCAGGACGAACGCCTCGCCGCAAGCACATCTTCATCAATCAGGTCTGAAACATCAGTGTAAAGAAATAAATCTGTGAAATGTACAGTAAAAAGCGGTCGCCATAAAACATTGGGTAGCAATATTGTAAAAAAAACAAATAAGTCAGGTTTTGTATTAACTTCTTAACTTCTAAACTTTTAAAATTATAACGTTAATTTTCTACTTTTTTAGAATATGATCATTTACACAGTTACTGTTATAACTTTTACTGACAAATTTATTTAAACATATATTAAATAATTAAGACATTACTAACAGGTGAAGTAAATATATTGAATATATAAGCTAATATAGTGCATATATTTAGTGAAATAGAGTTAATTTCTCTAGTGAACTAACATGCTGTGGACACTAAATGACTTGCCTGAGGTAAATGTAATGCTACGTAAGATATTATTCTCAAGCTGTTTTATCGATATCTTTCCGCAGATGAAACACTGGTTGAGAGATTACATGTAAACATATCGATCGTCTCTTCTTCTGCGCTTTTTACTAGCAGCAAACAGCGTTGCATTACCACGTGCGCCCCCTTCTGGATGGGAGTGTGGATCACCTGTATTCGTCGTCTGACTGTATGCACCGAACCGTGGCGGCTGTCCGTTCAGTTCGGGACAAATTCCATTACACCCCTATAAAAACACCATCATGGTATCAAATATAACACTCAAATAATGCAATAAACATTCACTTAACAACATAAGATGCTACATAAAACCCTACTCTACATAACTCATAAGAAAAAAACGAAGAAGTTATTTCAATGAAAAACCATCAAATGTGTCACAGAGAATTCTGGGAATATCAAATTATGTTTTTTTTTTCTTTTTCATCTTTCATTTAATTCCAAATACTGTACATTTAACAGTATTTTACAGTAAAGTTACATGAAATGTCTCATTAGATCTATTATGTTTTTCACTGTATAGAGTAAGGGAACTTACCATTTAGAAATGAGCATTTTTATAGTCTTGTGCCATTAAACTTACGATCATATTTATGCAACAAATACTTGGCAACAGATGTCAATATATTGCAGAGTTGAAAATACTTAACATATATTCTTGCATTGCTTTAGCGATAAAAGCATGAGTTGCATTAAAATTTCTGTGATTATTTATTTGCTATAAAGAAGTCAACAGTTTAACTAACTTTAACTAACCTATTCAGACGTTTGCTCCTCCATAACATTTGTTGATCTGAAAGCAGGGCCTAAAATTAACACTCGCCAAGCACTAATTGAGAGTAAAAATCTGTGTTGGTGAGTATGTGTGTCAATCGCTAGTTGGCTGGTAACATTTTTATGAATTCTAACAATGCAAAATTGTGAGAACATGAAAGTGAACAATGTTCAGGATGTTTGACGGGCCAGTGCTGCATTGTCACAAAAATGTAAGCCTTTATAATGTAAATATTCAAGCGCAAGAAGATGCGAAATGGAAATCTTGCATGCTGTGGGAAGTTTCTGTGCACAAACATCCGAAGCACGCACCCAGAAATCCACGTCCCAGCACGTGAATACTGAATTGAGCGCTCTCTTTCACATCTTCTTGCGCTTGAACAGACATATGCAAACAATGCATGTGTAACAGTATATTGGATCAGTGCATTAGCTCTTAAAGTGACAGCAGCCTAATATTCCTGCTGCTGTCTGCTTTTAATCCATCAGCAAAAGACAAAGAACAATCACTCATCTTGACTCAATAACTTTTGTCACTTTAATAAGGATTAATCTATGTTTAATAGCCGGTACATTTTCTTAAGTCATCGGCCATTGGCAGGTGTAGCAAAAAGGCCCTGTCTGAAAGGGAAAAGTGACTTTAGAAGATGAACATTATACTGAAGTTTGCTATAGTGCCGATGATGTTGCGTTTGGGTTCACATACTTGATTCAGGCCAAAGACAGTTTTGGTGAGTGTCTCTTTCTCACGGACCTTCATAACTAATAGCGTCCACGGGCCATAGATGGAGAACTTCCCCAACAAGCTCCTCTTTGTCTGTTGGCCACAAATTGACGAAGGAATGCGACTGAAAAAACAACAGCGGGATGGGAAAACTGCGCAGCCATGTAAAATGCACCACATTAATTAAGACAATTAGGGGACGAGGGCAATTTGACAAAGGACGTAAAACAAGGTGATGGTAATTCAGCGGAGAAAGAAAGAGAGAGAGACAAAGAGAGAAAGATTAAGTCTCAGAAGAGACAGTTTCAGGATTCTGAGCTGTGGGAAACATGGACGAAAGAAAAGTGTGGAAGAGACATAATGAATTATTAGATGACACCTTTCCAAGAGAGTCTTACTATGCAAACTGCTGAAGCTGCCAAATGATATATATATATATATATATATATATATATATATACATACACACACACATACACACACACTCACACACACACACAATTTGTAATAATCCTTTTTAAAATGTTTAATATATAACACTTTAACCAAACAAAAATCTAGAGAAAAAAAAAAATCTATAAATCTAGAAAAACTAGTCCCAGAGCTAAACGTTGCTTAACAGATAATAGTACGATGTTGCAATGAAGCATTGTCAGTGCATTCAGATATGCTGTAAGGATCAACACAGTCCTTATGCGACACATTCACATTATAGGTCAACTGAACAAGCCTGAACACGCTCTCCTCGAGAAGTTCCCCAGGTAGCATTTATCTCTATATGAGGGGAAGCAAAATCTGAAACAGATGGTCTGGTGACTTCCTAACTAATGAATGACATTGCACAACAGTTACTGCATGCTTTGCTTCGCCTACTTGGAGAGCAAATATACTGTAGATTATGTGGATTATGAAATCTGAAAAATAGTGTTGCCAATGCAAGAATATCCCTCAAATGAATTAATGCCTCACACCCATTTGCAAATCCTGGTTGAGATGCATATACTATTAAATTAAGTGTCATTTATGAATGTTGCATGTACAGCATGACCCCAACAAGATTTTGTCATCCTTATTTTGACAGGCGAAGTTGAAATAGTACCACACAAAATCAAGTACACCATTACGCTAATGTTCAAAAGAACATTTAAGTTAATTTAATGGCCCTGTTATTTAATTATTAACAAACAACAGTCTCGGGTGAATTATCCCAAAACTACTACATGTTGCACGTATAACCAGCGTTGGGGAAAGTTACTTTTACAATGATGCAGAGGAAGAAAGTTCAAAACTCTTACTTACATTTACATTTAGTCATTTAGCAGATGCTTTTCTCCAAAGCGACTTACAAATGAGAATAAAAAATAAATAAATAAAAGCCTCAAGTTATCCATTGCTGCACACGAATGAGGCAAGCTTTGTGTTTTACATCATCTGCCGCGTGCACATATTTACAAGACAGCAAACTTGGCGAAAAAAGTCCGCAAAATATATGCGTCTATGTAATAACTAAAAGAATGTTTATATCGTATTTTCTGGCTAGTTTATTTTAGTTTCTTATAATACACCATACTTTAACCCAAACTGAATAATTAAAAACAAATGGGTAAATCTTCTTTAAATATTTTGAATTCTTAATTTTCTTTTCTGTCAAACTCAAATTCTTGTTAAAACACATTCGAGCATTTTGAACACTTTTTGCGTGAAATTATATTTATTTTGTCCATCAAAAGTGTGCTTTCACTGTAATCGAGCATCAGCAGCGCAGCAAAAATAGACTCTGCGCCGCTTCACTGCTGCTCACGCGCTGCTCCTGAAGGCGCTGTGAATGCATCCATTGGTTAACATGCACGCCGAAAAAAATAAGCGCTGATTACGCGCCGCTGATGCTGTGTGAAACCGGCGTAACAGCAGCAGCAATAACAGCAGCAGGAGCCGCAGCAGCAATAACTAACAGCAGCAGCAGGAGAAATGACATCAATGGCAGCTGTAACCAACAGCAGCAGCAATAACAGCAGCAGGAGCCGCAGCAGAAATTACATCAATGGCAGCAGTAACTAACAGCAGCAGGAGCCGCAGCAGCAGAAATGACATCAATGGCAGCAGTAACCAACAGCAACAGCAATAACGGCAGCAGGAGCCGCAGCAGCAGCAATAACAGCAGCAGGAGCTGCATCAGCGGCAATAACAGCAGCAGGAGCCGCATCAGCGGCAATAACAGCAGCAGGAGCCGCAGCAGCAGCAATAACAGCAGCAGCAGTAACGGCAGCAGAAGCCGCAGCAGCAGCAATAACAGCAGCAGTAATAACAGCAGCAGGAGCCGCAACAGCAGCAATTACAGCAGCAGGAGCCGCAGCAGCGGCAATAACAGCAGCAGGAGCTGCATCAGCGGCAATAACAGCAGCAGGAGCCGCATCAGCGGCAATAACAGCAGCAGCAGTAACGGCAGCAGGAGCCGCAGCAGCAGCAATAACAGCAGCAGGAGCCGCAGCAGCAGCAATAACAGCAGCAGGAGCCGCATCAGCGGCAATAACAGCAGCAGCAGTAATGGCAGCAGGAGCCGCAGTAGCAGTAATAACAGCAGCAACAATAACAGCAGCAGCAGTAGCAGCAGCAGTAACAGCAGCAGGAGCCGCAGCAGCAACAATAACAGCAGCAGCAGTAACAGCAGCAGGAGCCGCAGCAGCAGCAATAACAGCAGCAGCAGTAACAGCAGCAGGAGCCGCAGCAGCAGCAATAACAGCAGCAGCAGTAACAGCAGCAGCAGATATGACATCAATGGCAGCAGTAACCAATAGCAATAACAGCAGCAGCAGATCTATTCGACCAAGACCAAACACAATCATATACCATGCCGAACACTCAGAACTACAATAAGCATCATGTTCGCACAGCGCACACAACGCCTCAGTGCTTACTCCGGATTTTTCTAAACATAAGGGACAGGAGAGCTGTCAGTCAACTTGCGTTATGTATTTAAAAAAGGAACTCTTTTGATATTTTGCTGTAAATTTAAAAGTAATGCATTACTTATTACTATTAGTAATCGGATTACATAACTCGCGTTACCCCTAACACTGCATAAAACAAACAAGTCTGTCTTGGCTTATCTTAGTCAAATATCCCAACTAACAAAGGATCAGGTGTTTGTTGGTTAAGCATGGTGAAGGGTGGATTCAATCATTTGGCCCTGTGGAAGCGAAACAGCCATTAGGCCATTATGTTCTACAATTACCTTTTACTGTGGAGTCGTATAAGCGTCTGGTTTACAGGCTGCATTAGTGTTTCCACCAGCGTGCAGTAATGTGCTGTTTTTGCATGCCACCGAGGAACTCACGGCGCACTTGGACAAACAAACCTATTGTGCGTGTTGTGTCAAGGCTTATGCTATTATAATATGTGTACCTGCATGCCATTATCTCCATTAGGAACACACTGACCAGGACTAAACCACAAAGGGCTTATTTAGAGATTCCCAGAAAGTGCTCGCTCCCGAGAACAATGCGCTCAAACCTGGGAATTAACGTTAATGGCATATTTGTGCTCTATCATAGTCCATCTATTCAAGAAAACAAAAACTGAGGGTAGGATGATCACATGCATTTCAAATTGGAAAATCAGGGGAATGAGAAATCATTCAGAATGCAGCATGGCATTACGTGACGCACGTAGTTAAATCTCGTTCAATTCCAAAGCTCTGAGATGCAATTCCAACCATTCCAGATGACCCTAAATGAGGTTCCCATCCAGAGAAAGGGCTGACTGGAGTTTTAAATGCATTAGGTATTGACACGTATAATGACAGATCATGAATGATTTAAAGGATGATCTAATCATTGCGATATTTAAAGGTCCTGAAGGGTGGGATTATGATTAATTTGACATATGAAGTGCTCATTTACTTCATCCAAAAATAGGAATTACCACAATTTTATATATATATATATATTTAAACTAAATAAGCATCACATTTGCTTTTGGTAAACAGTGTTTCACTAAACAGCAGAAAAGCGCTCACCCTCAGACTTTACTGAACTATACGGATTACATTTGGGTTCCTGTATTGATGACTAAACAGCACTTTAAGAGCTTTCGGAGCACAGCTTCACTTTTCATTGCGCTGAATCAGCAAACAGGAAAACTTTAGGAGGCTTTTGAGAGCGCTGCTTCCCTCTCCTGCCTCAAGTGTCTGTGAACTTGGTGAACTTTGGGCACGTGCCAGCTCAGCGAAATTAACAACCCCAACCCAACAATGCGAGGACGAATTAAGCGCACAGGCACCGCTGCATTTTACCCAGTGCTGTACAATTAGGAAACAAAAGTCCTTTACAAGCGAACAAGCGTAAACAATAAGCGAAGTCGTCCATTTGGCAAGCGCTTTCTGTCTGGCGTGCAATTGTCTGAGTATAATAGATAGTGAGTCCTGTGGTGTCCTTTAATATCTTCAGACACTACAAGTGTGCAGACAAGAAAACAGAAAGTGCAACTACTAAAGCACATTTGTGAAGATTTTTTTAAAGGGAAAAAATGAATATCTTTCCCTCCACTGCAGCTCACACATTTGAGTTTGTGCATATTCAAATATTTAAACACGAATGAATTGAGTTCTGATGCATCTCATGATCTCAGGCTTTACTCCAGAAAAACCCACCAAAATGAGTCAAAAGCCAGAGAGCAGAATTAAACAGAGCAGAGGGCAAAGATCTTGCCTCACCTCGCTCGAGTGTGTATGTGTGTGTGTGTGTGTGTGTGTGTGTGTGAGAGAGAGGGGTTTGTGCCAAACCACTACCCTCTTATTACAGCGATTTCACTTCTGCAGAGTGGCTCCACTGTGGCTCATCAACCCCCTCCACACACACACACACACACACACACACACACACACACAAACACACACACACACGCCGCAGCCCCCTGCATGTACCCTGCCATTAGGACTTTCTCTTGGTGAACTCGCCTGGGTCATAAAGTCTGACACTTTTTACCACATCATCACATGATACAACATCCCCGTCATCAGCTTTACTCCATTCTGATTGGCTGACATAAGCGTCCCTAAGCTTTGATGTTCTAGGGATAATTCAGGCAGCGTTGTGCTAAATTCACAACTGAAGAAACAGGAGATCCAGTCATTTCAGAAATTTCAACAACAACAAAAAAAAACTTTGGCAACATTTAAAGCCTGTTTAGACAAACTTTGCTTTAAAATTTCTCTAAAATTGAGTTCTTACACTCAAATATAAATTGCAGTTATATTTCCAGTTTGCGGCCTCAAAACAAATTCAGACCTCACTTCATTGTTTGAGAGCCGTTATTCACTGATAATCTTTCCCTCTACATGACAGTAAAATAGCAAATGACAGAATTTTATTATTATTAGTCAACTACTGCTTTAACCAAAATAACCACAGATGACTCTTTGTGATGGCAGGTAAACAGTCCGGTCACGTGACTCAAACACACAAAAACACCGCCCTCGCTCGTATGTGGCGGCCGCAGGTCTGACGCGCAGATCTCGTTAAAGACAGAAAAACACACACTGGCTGTTATTGTTGTCGTGGCTAGTAGCGTATAATTTCGAGGGTGGAGTCGGGATCGGGTTTCCCTGCGACTCGTTCAGTGTTTTGTGGCGGTTCTATAGAGAGAAAGGAGGCCCGGCCTTGAAAGTATTGTTGAAGCGAAGTAATGCAGTGTAACACAAGGAGTGGTAAACCACAGAGAGCCAACACACACACACACAAACCCAGAGAGACGGCAACAAGCGAGACACTTTCATGTATCTGTGTGTGAGGTTTGTGAAATGAAAAAAAGGCTGTTTTGGAAAACATTCTAGTGTTTTGGAAAGTCTTGTGGGGCCCTGAAACTTCCTTCTGTTTTGTTCTGGTTTCTAAATGACTATACATTAGAAAACATACAGATCAGATAAGACTTGCACGAAACAGCTTGTTGAGTCGAGCTCCATCAGGACATCACATCTAAACAAAGCAAAATTATGCGCTGGAGATACTCCATTACGCTCAAACCCACCCGAGGAGCTTGCATGAACGGAGATGAGAGATTTCGCAAATGCTGACATTTACGTGCTCCATCTAATTGTAGTGACAGAGTGGTTTTGGTCTTGTCAGGTTTATGTTTCTCCGCTGTGCAGCAGACGCTCTTAATGGACCCACGGCTGCTTACTGCTCCACATAAAACCAGAGAAATATATTGGGACTAATAAACTAAGTTACTTATTTCATTTCAAACACACTGACCCATTAGTAACCCTCAAAAATATGTTCACTTCAACTCAATGGGACAATGAACAGAGGAACCAGGGAGAGAGCCAGGCGCTATGTGTTAATATGAACGTACAGACTGCCAAAAAAAAAGGAGTATAAGAGGCATTACCCTGCTGAAAGACTGGATTAAACCAAACAGAGGTGGTTTTCTGGTATTAGGTGGTTTAAGATGGTCTACCTGGTCACCTATTAAGTAAGTTAAACTTCATTTAAATAGGACCTTGTGAAAGAGAGTTTGCAAAGTGGTGTGATAAAATAATATAAAGAAGAAAAAACAAAATAAGAGAAGAAAATAGAACTAAAATAATTGAGAATATACAATTTTAAATGCAACAATAAAAACAAAATAAAATTAATTGCAATAAAAGAATAAAATGTCTAAAAAACAAGAGAATAAAATAAAAAAAGTAAAAAATTAGAAAATAAAAAGCGATAATAGAATAAAAAATAACTTAAAATAAGACACTAAAACTTAAAACATAAATATATGAGATATTAAGAATAAAATATATGAGAATAAAATAAAAAATAAAATGCAATAAGAATTTAAAATTTAAAATGAATGAACTAAAATGCAATAACAGAATAAAATGTCTAAAAAAAACAAGAAAATAAAAAGTAAATAAAAAAATGCAATGTGAAAATAAAAAAAAG